>PVIU01018282.1:0-39461 GCA_004026605.1 Ondatra zibethicus
TGTGAAGCAGGACTCCTCCATGCTAACTTATGGAGATAAAAACTTTCTCTGCTTATTTAGTTTTCTCCTCTGAGTTCAAGCGCTGCTGGACTCGTTTGGCGTAACTCTGTGCCATGGAGTTAATGATAGACAGGATAAAGTAACACACCATGACCACGACCAGCTTCTCAAACATCCAGGACAACCAGTTTTCTCCCTGCAGGAGAGAAAGCAGAACAATTCAAGAAAAAGGCTTTCCACCGTTCAACAGCCAGAAGGATATTACTTACAATACTTCAAGGGAAATGATGAGAACTTGAGGGTTGCCTAGACAACCCAAACAATTAGAAACCGGTCTCTAGGTATCCTGAAATTTACACTTGGCCACCCTGAGTTCACTCTGCTGGATGCATAGCTGATGCTAACTTGTATAGTTTGGGGGTGGGGTGGGGATGGGCTATTCTTTTATACTGGACCCCGGGAACAGTGGTTTGGTTAGAGTCTACTCTCTACAGCTGCCTTGCAGATCTTGCTGGAAAGGGGAAGAAAACTCAAGCTTTGTTTTAAGTTAGAACTGCTTTTAAAACATAAATGGGAACTGTGTTTAGACAACTGACGGCAGCAAAGAGCTACAGGAAGAGTCTAAAGTCAATGAAAACAACCGCTTTCCTCCGGGCTTCTTGGTTCAGGTTGCTCCTTACTTATCCCTGTTGGTTCTTTCCTCTCTGCCTCAGAACTGCTGACAAAACGGCCAGGCTTGTGTATTCAAGTTAGAAGGCCAGCTGTGGTAGGAGCCTTGCTTTATTTAAAAAGAAGAAAGCAAACAGTGGCTTTCTCACAGCAAAAATGAAAAAGGATATTCATGTTCATGTTACCTAATACTTGGTGATGGTATAAATTTTAACTTTTTTACCCGATCTGGAAGTGTATGTAATAACTCAATTAAGATCAAGACAACACTACACAACAGACCCACTGTCTTCCATTACCCTAGTCTTGTTTCTGAAAATACCCGAGAGACACAAAGACACATTCCCCAGTGGAGAATACACAGTGCCTCAACTCCTGCTAGAGTGAGCAGGAGCCTCACTCTGTCTAGAGGTCGGGAGAGAAGGGAATCTAATCTGAGTGGGGGAAGCCAGAAGAGGGTCCTCACCTGTGGGGTGCCCACTTCACTTCGGTGGTGGAGCTTCTGCCGCTGCGCCTCCAGGTACTCCTGAAAAGGTTTCTGCAGAGACGGACCTATGCCGGGGACAGCACTGGAAGCAGGTACCAAAGCACAAGCAAAGACACATTTGGGAAGAAAAGCAAGAGAAATGTTAAAGAAAATCCATTTACCCCTCAGACTTTAAAAAAAAGAAAAAGAAAAAAAAAAAGCAGGGACTGCATGAGAACAAACTACGACAGAATCAATCCCCTGAAGCTTGGTGGGTGGATAAAAATCCTCCTTCAAACAACTTCAAACAACATTAACATATCTGGGAGAAACTAGGAATACAAGCCCAGAGCCACCGCGAGCGAGCGCAGTGGAGACTGCACTCTGGTGTGGCACAAAAAATAAAATGAATGACTTCTGAGAAGTCCCACATTTATCACCACTAGTTCCTGTAAGAACTGGTTTAAACCGATTAATAAGGAAATGACTTATGCTTGTGTCATCTCTAGTTAAAAAAGAAACTGCCCTCCCTCCCTCTGACTGTCCCATCTTCTCAGGGTGGTGGTGGTGGTGGTGGTGGTGGTGGTGTAGTGAGTGTGTGTGTGTGTGTGTGTGTGTGTGTGTGTGTGTGTGTGGGAGGTGCTTTCTCAATCTAAGTCCTTATTAGGACAATCCCTGCGTCATCCTTCTCCAAAAAGAATGCATTAGCACATTCGGGAGGCACCTCCCCCTCCCCAGAAGTCAGTGATTAACAAAGGAACAAAGAAGGAAGTACGGACCTTGAATCATTTCACGGCTTCTGATGGATGTTTGCACAGAAACTTCTGTACATTACTAAACAGCCTGTTCTAAGATGTCTGGATAGCTCTCTCTGATAAGGCTCTGGACCAAGCAAGCTCCCCAGAGTCTGTGGAGCCAGGGCTGTAAAACCGGTCTGGCAACTGAAGCTCCCAGGTCTCTTTTTTCTTTTGATAGCTAACAGGCTTTTAAAAATGGGACTGTGGGGGCAGTTTTGAAAAAGTAAACATCCTTACTTCCTGTACCCTTTACTTTCTTATCTATCTTATTTGCTAACAGGCAAACAAGCCCATATTTTCCCTAGGCCAACGA
This sequence comes from Ondatra zibethicus, assembly GCA_004026605.1. Lineage (NCBI taxonomy): Eukaryota > Metazoa > Chordata > Mammalia > Rodentia > Cricetidae > Ondatra > Ondatra zibethicus. The sequence continues at coordinate 2,246 of PVIU01018282.1, forward strand.
GAGTACGGAAGGCGCACGTGTGCAGTGCCCAGTGCTACTGGGAAGAGTACTGACTCCAATGAACTCCTTTTTTCTGGAACAATTAAGTTGCTGTTTACAAGAGCAGAAGAACAAAAGAAAACTCTCTCTCTCTCTCTCTTTTTTTTTTTTTTACAGTAACAGCTTCCCAGCTCTGGACATTCCATTTCTTTCCTTTCATTCAATTACCTATCAATCACTGAACATTTAAACGAGTCCCTGCTTTGTGTCCATGCTATAGGAAAGGGATAACCAAGCCAAAACAAACATCTCAAAACAAAGTTTAGCTGGGCGAATTTTCCCACTCATGTAGTCCCAGCACTCAGAAGGCAGAGGCAGGTGGATCTCTGTGTGTTTGAGGCCAGCCTGTTCTACAGAGTGAGTTCCAGGACAGCCTTGTTTCAAAAAAGAAACAGAAAAGAAAATCTGTGGACAGATACACTGACTTTGAATGAAGCAGGTGCACATGGGCTGGGAGACTCACTCCTCTTCATGGGTCAGTTCAAGCACGCTGCCTTCCTTTCCTTTCTTCCTTCTTCTTTTCATTTCTTTTTTGCTTTTTTTTTTTTTTGAGACAGGATTTCTCTGTAGCTTTGGAGCCTGTCCTGGAACTCATTCTGTAGACCAGGATGGTCTTGAACTCACAGCTGTCTCTGCCTCCTGAGTGGGGTGGGGGTGGGGAAATCAATGACATGATGTGCTACCACTGACTGGCTGATACAGAGCATTCTTGGCTCCTTTCCTTTTTTTTTTTTTTTTTTTTTTGTTTTTTAAGAAAGGATTTCTCTGTAGCTTTGGAGCCTGTCCTGGCTCTTGTAGACCAGAATGGTCTCGAACTCACAGAGATTCGCCTGCCTCTGTCTCCCGAGTGCTGGGATTAAAAGCTTGCACCACCACCGCTAGGCTGATACAGAGCGTTCTTTAAAAAAAAAAAAAAAAGCTTTATTACATTTTTATTTATTCATTGTGTGTATGTGTGTGTGTGTGCATGTCAGAGGATAACTGTTCTTCTAGATTTATTTTATTTGTTCATTTATTTATTGTAAATGAGTCCCCCCCACCCTGAAGACAGCATTTCTCGGTGTAGCTTTGGAGCCTGTCCTGGAACTCACTTTGTAGACCAGGCTGGCCTCGAACTAGATCTGCGTGCCTCTGCCTCCTTAGTGCTGGGATTAACGGCATGCGCCACCACCGCCCAGCTTAAAGTGTTTTACCTGCATGTATATATTTGCATGTGTGGTGGTGCCACAGGAGGCCAGAAAAGGGCTCTGGATCCCCTGGAACTGGGGATACAGATGGCTGTGAGGCAGCATGTGGGTGCTGGGAACGGAACCCTCTACAGGCCCAACAGGGCTCCTAACTTCTGAGCAATCTCACCACCAGTCCTTTCTCCCTCCCTTTTTTTTTTTTTTTTGGTTTTTCGAGACAGGGATTCTCTGTGGCTTTGGAGCCTGTCCTGGAACTAGCTCTGTAGACCAGGCTGGTCTCGAACTCACAGAGATCCGCCTGACTCTGCCTCCCAAGTGCTGGAAGTAGTAAAGGCGTGCGCCACCATGCCCAGCATCACAAAGTATTCTTGTACCAGAGTTTTTGAAAGAAAGACAAAAAAAAAACATTGCAACAAGTACTTTTACCACTAAGCCATCTTTCCACTGCCCAGTTCCCCCACCTCCCCGCCTTTTCAGACAGGGACTCAAGCAGCTCAGGCTGGGCTAGAACTTATTATTTAACCTAGACTTAACTCTACCTCCAGAGTGCTGGGATTACAGGACTGCACCACTACACCCTGCTTATTCAAGGCTGGGACTGGATTCCTAGCTTCATGATCCTAGAAAAACACCCTACCAACTGAGCTACATCCTTAGCCACAGCTGTCACTCTTAACACACATTTAAGACAAACTATAGCAGTTCATAAATTCATTCTTCAAGTTATGTGTGAACAGGACACTAGAAGCAAGAGTCTATTCTGACATGCTAGGAATAGTGTGCTTGCAGGTGTGAGTGCATGCATGCATATATGAGTGTGTGTGATCGCACATTACAGTTCAGCATTGATTTGTAGTTGTCATGCTGAAAGCATTAAGTTCAGGGCCCCCTTGAGCACACAGCTAAGAACTCTTTATGTCAACCCTCAGGAGTGGGTGAAGTCCTCCACCTGCCATTAGGTGGTGGAGTTCAAAGAGTTCAAAGAACTAATGTGGTGATACAGAGGAACATAACATTGAAGAAGAACAAATACAAACAGAACTATGTTTTAGTACTTAACTTTAACTAGCTTTATAAATAGCTATTTACTACTGGGTGGTGGTGACGCATGCCTTTAATCCTAGCACTTGGGAAGCAGAGGAAGGTGGATCTCTGTGAGTTCGAGGCCAGCCTGATCTACAAGAGTTAGTTCCAGAACAGTCTCTAAAACTATAGCGAAACCCTGTCTTTTTTTTTTTTTTTTTTTTTTTTTTTAAACAACAGGGAGAAAAAATTCTGTGGATGACTTGGGAGGCAGAGGGAACTTCCGAGATGGAGGTCAGCCTAGTCTACAAAATGAGTCCCAGGGTAGCCAGGGTTACACAGAGAAACCCTGCCCTGAAAATAAATAACCCACCCCCAAATTATTATCATTTTTTTTTTTTTGGTGAATGGTAGGATTTGATATTTTGTTTCTTGTTACTGACTTTTAGAACAAGGGGGAAGAAATAAAAAAAAAAACCCAACAAAACTAAAAAAAAAAACCAAATCATAAACTCTTAAAAGAAACCCCTAAGAAACTCTAAAGCTCAGGACTCAAACTTGATTTAAGGTGTTTGACTGTTTCCCATGGTTTTGGACCTAAGTATATGTTAGCATAGACAGAAGTCAAACTTCTTGGCAAACAGTAATTACTGTTATAAAAAGAAGAGAGGAGAAGAGAAATCAGCTGTATGTAGTGTCTCACACCTGTAATTGCAGCACCTATGAGGATGAGGCGGGAGAAATGCTCAAGTTTGAGGCCACAGCAGCCACAGCCTGGACAATAGTGTGAGACCCCATCTCAAACCAAACAACAAACACAAATAATAAATACATTCAAAATAACATGAGGGGAAGAAGAGTCCTGACAAGTTTGTAAGTAAACTTTTATTTTTAAAATAATTTTTAGCGCACATTTAACTCTATTCATGTCTCTAATAAGACTGTGCATTCTGAACTCTCTTCATATCTCCTCATAAAGGCTTGTATTATTTTCTGTTCTCAGATATGCCAGGGACGGTCAGTCCTGAGGAAGCCCCAGCTAAGCTGGCAGAGGTTGGGGAAGAGTGGGTGGGATGACTATTCCATAATGTGCAAATTTTCATTTGTTGCTTAATACAGGTCCTATATCTTTTCCAAGCAGTACACTAGAATCCATCGGTTATTATTATTATTCATGGGAATTCTTTTAAACTTTGTTTCAAGTTGGTCCACCACATATAAAACTACATCTAATTGCCTTTGAGCTACTTCTCCATCATGGGGAGAGCAACCAAGCTAGACCCTGCTATGAAACTGAGCCTTTCCCTACACTCTGTTTGCACTTTCCTAGGCAGATGTGCTTTTTGCTAGTATATTGTTGCGACATGGGAGCACTGAACTTAACAGAAATATGAACTGAAAAAAATACTGTTTTGCTGAAAATGGGAGAACATGCCTATAAAACCTGTACTGGGCAAATTGAGGCAGGATAGCAAGTTCCAGATCAGGCTGGAGTACATGGTGAAACCTTGTTAAATAAGGCCATCCAGGCTACTCAGTGGGTTAGGTGCTTGCCCACAAGCCCATGCTTGGTCCAAGGTGGAAAGAACACTGACTCCTATAAATTGCCACACACACACACACACACACACGCACACGCACACACACACTCACAAGATAACATATATGAATTAAATTAAACCAACAAATGCTGGGCATGGTAGCATATGCCTTTAATCTCAGCACTTGGGAGACAGAGGTCAGCCTACTCTACATAGTGTGCTCCAGGACAGTCAGAGCTACAAAGAGAGACCCTGTCTGTCTCAACCTGTCCCCACCAAAACAAACAAACAAAAAACAAAAACAAAACAAAAAACCCCAAAAACAAACCAACAAAAATGTACTATTTTGTTAAGCAGTAGAAATTCCTCTGACTACTGCAGGGGACATGAATAAACTTCCCCCAGGATCTCAGTATATAAATTATATCTTATAGTAAAAAACATACTGACATGGGTTCGAAATAGGAAATTATGGGTATAAGGTGATTTCTCTGTGCATCACTCTGAGGCTAAGTTATTTAGTAGCTCTCTGCTGAGTATCAGACAGTAATCATCTCAAGGTCTGAACAAGGGGGTTGTTGAAAATTCACAAATGGGTCTTAGGGGACACAACTTGGGCCATCATGTTTGGCATCAAGTGCTCTTACACACTGAGCCGTTTTAATGGCTTGAGACATGGTTTCATGTAATCCAGACTGGCTTGGAACATAGCTAGGAACGCTTGTGGAGTCCTGATCCTCCTGTCTATCACATCCCAAATGCTAAGATTAGAAGAATGGGCCACATCTGTCTTCTAAAATCCATCTTTTTTGGTTTTTCGAGACAGGGTTTCTCTGTAGCTTTGGAGCCCTTCCTGGAACTAGCTCTTGTAGACTAGGCTGGCCTCGAACTCACAAAGATCCACCTGCCTCTGCCTACCGAGTGCTGGAATTAAAGGCGTGTGCCACCACTGCCCAGCCTTTTTTTTTTTTTTTTGGTTTTTCAAGACAAGATTTCTCTGTGTATTTCTGGCTGTCCTGGAACTCAACTCTGTAGATCAGGCTGGTCTTGAACTCAAAGAGATTCGCCTGCTTCTGACTCCTGGAGTATTGGGATTAAAGGCGTGCGCTGCCACCACACGCTTCTAAAATCCATTTTAAGTCTTAATTAGCAGACGAAATGTCTAGGAGGAAAGCAAGCTATTCCTACAAAATCAATCTCCTCTCTTCCCCTTCCCTCTACATAGGCTGTCCTGCTGGAACTCACAGAGACCCGCCTGACCCTGCCTCCAGAGTGGTGAGATTACAGGTATGTACTGTCGTGTCCAACATTATCTTGTCTTTTTTTTTCTTTTCTGGTTTTTCGAAACAGGGTTTCTCTGTGTAGCTTTAGAGCCTGTCCTGGAACTAGCTCTTGTAGACCAGGCTGGCTTCGAACTCAGAGATCCGCCTGCCTCTGCCTCCCTAGTGCTGGGATTAAAGGCATGTACCACCACCACCCGGCTATCTTGTCTTTCTAATGGACAGCTATGAAGAGCTTTTTAGGAATCTGGACAGCCAAACCTGTGCTTAAAACCTGTGCTCGAGGGGCTGGAGAGATGGTTCAGTGGTTAAGAGCACTGCCTGCCCTTCCAAAGGTCCTGAGTTCAATTCCCGGCAACCACATGGTGGCTCACAACCATCTGTAATGAGGTCTGGTGCCCTCTTCTGGCCTGCAGACATACACACAGATAGAATATTGTATACATAATAAATAAATAAATATTAAAAAAAACAAACAAACCTGTGCTCGAACAGAAAGCTTTTGTCTTAAGAATTTTCTGGATTCAACTAGTAAATTTCATTAATAAATGAAATTTATCCTCTGGCTTCAGAGAATTCTTCCTTGCACTTTTTGTTTGTTTGGTTTTTGAGACAGGTCTGAAAATATAGTCCAGATGGGCCTTGAATACACATCCTCCTGCCTGGGCTCCTTAAGTGCGGGGGTTAGGGGCATACACCTGGATTTTCTGGAGAATTCTATTATTTACGATACAGCTGGGATGCAGTCCAGAAGCATAGGAACACAGCCCTAAGTAGAAAACTATCTCCCTTTTCTTCTTCTTCTGCAGGGGTGATGGTGGTGGAGAGGATCTCCATATGGAGTGCAGGCTAGCCTAGAACTCTCAAGTCTTCTGAAGAGAATGAACCAGACATTTAAGGAAACAATGGGATGTGTTTGGGGATAAATAGGAGGCCCTTTCCACTCTGCTTCCATCATATGCAGACCTGTCTTCTACATAACGAGGAGCTAAGTCTCTTTCTTGGTAAGAGACTGTAAATAATTCTGTTTTTAGAAATAGGTACACTCTAGTCAAACATTGTAGGGTTAAATTTTCCTCCTCACCCTCCCCAGACAGTGAGTGATCTAAACAGGCTTAACGGTTAGTATTTTAATGAGTTGTCATTTCCTGTCTGATAAAGATTCTCACAGCATTTAACCACCAGTTTCCCTGGGGACCAACCAATACTAGAGCTCTATTCACAGTGACTCAGAACCGACCTCAGACTCCTGGCCTTATTCAACAATGACAGATTACCCGACACCCTCCCCTGAAGGTGGACTCCTTACAAAGAGTGGGGGAATTTATCAAGAAGCCTTGTGAAGAAGCCAAAGGCCATCTCCTAGGCCTGCATTAATATTTACAGCTGTCCTGCCCTCAGAGATTAGAGGGAGAAATCAGAAGACCTCAGCTATGACCTAATAATGCAGGAGTAAGAGTAGACGGGCATTGATTGAAAACCAGCACTGTCGGTTTGGTGTTCTGAGGCAGGGTTTCTCTGTATAGCCCAGGCTGTCCTGGAACTCACAGATATCTATCTCCCGAGTGCTGGGATTAAAGGCATGTGATGCTACTGCCCAGAGAAAGATAAGCATTTTAACCTAGTAAAAAGAAGGTCTAGTAATTCTGAGTATCTGGAATGAAAGGGTTACTATCATTACAACCTAATTGAACACAGAATATAATCTATGAAGCTGATATTGTACAGGGAAATTGGTGACTTGTATATTTTACTTCCTTTTGGACCTGAACTGTGGTTTCTTTATACACCAGGATTTTGGAAGAGTACTCCAACATAAAATAAATCCAGAGTCAGAATTACATACTACACTGAAAAATGCAGGACTTCTTATATGGCTTGTTTGGACTGATAGTCTCTGGCACCTTCTAAAATTTGCTGTCTTTCAACCTCAGGGTTTGGGATTAAAACATCTTGAATTGCATTTGCATGTGTGCCCCTCTGTAACAGTTAAAACTTCTTTTGTATTCAACTTAGCTCACTGTGTACCCGGTGGTATTATTTATACACATGAAACCACTCTTTCTTCCAGGCTTGCTAGAAGACAGACCGCTCTGCTTCATTCAGAAACTTCAGGATGGTTGCTACTGCCTCAGTGAGTTTCTAGCACACAGGGTTTGCTTTTGAACATTTGGGATTGTTTCCTGTAAGAACCAGAACATTAGATGCTACTCTCTCAAGTGTGTTCTCGCTAAAGAGCATCTTTAGAATGCAGACCCGAGTATGGAGGACAAAAGGGGACTTCTGTCAGTGAATGAAGGAGGAATTTAAGGAGTGGTCTGCTGTGATGGGTAAAAACAATCCTTCTGGCCCTATTCAAACAGCTGATTGAGACTGGCCCTCCACTGTCTTCTATTGTGCGGCCTCAGCACATCTTAGAAATACATCTTCATTCTAGTTTTCAAAGCAGAGAGGCTAACCAATGAATCAGGTTGCGTTTATTGGAGACAGAGTAATATTCTGTAGGTCAGACTGAGCTGGAAATCATGGTAATCCTCCCGTCTCAGCTTCCTAAGTGCTACGATTACAGGGGTGAGCTATCAGGCAAGAATTCTGATCTATTTCTATTGATATTTTCTCTTTATGTAGCTCTGACTATCCTAGAACTTGTTATAGAAACCAGGCTGGCCTCTAACTCAGAGATCCACCTGCCTCTGTCTCCAGAGTGTAGGGACTGAAGGCGTGTATTCAGCATCACACCTAGCTAGTTTATATATATATATTTTTATCATTTCTTTCTTTTTTCCAGCCTCCTTTCAATTTCCTCCTTTCTCCCTCAGGTGTATACCACCATACTCAGTTGTAATTTGTGTTTTCTTTTCTCTTGAAGTTTTTTTTTTTAATGTATATGTGTGTGTGCCTGAGTGTATGTATGTATGTATGCACAGGTGCCTAAGAAGGCATGGATCCCATGAAGATAGTTAGACAGTTGCGCCTCGCCCAATATGGGTTCTGAGAACAGAACCCAGGTCCACTGAAAAAACAGCAAGTGCTATTAATCACTGAGCTATCTCTCCAGCCCTGTAATTTGTATTTTCTCTCTAGTTTTTTTTTTTTGGGGGGGGCTAGTATCTCCCTCATTCAAAACCACATAGTGGTCCCTTCTATTAATGAAATAATAGGTTTATGTAGCTAAGTAGTATTTATAGGGTAATTAAAATGTGTCAGGAATTCCCTTTACCCTGTAAACTTGACACCATCTAACATAACTGGTTTTTAGCTGTACTCCTCCACTGAAATGCTGATAGCTATTTCTCACTGACAGTCTAACTATGCCGCACCCCGTGTCTATGACGGAAGCGCTCAAGGGTTTCTCTAGACTGCTGCAAACAGGAGAAGGGCTGCTCTTATCACCTGCAGAGGAAGGTCACTCTAAAAGCAGTGTGTAGAACTGGATCCCCAAAGCTGGGCATAAGCTTTGTTTATACTTTCCCAGAAATGAATGCTTGTAGTCCAGACTTCAATAGCCTTTTAAGAAAATTATTTCATAATTATAAATGTCAAAAAGAATCAGAGACATGAACTAGTTTACATTTTAGATTGAAAAGATAGTCAGGCAAGGTGGCCCACGCCTTTAATCCCAGGCAGAATTCTAGTGAGTTCAAGGTCAGCTTGGTTTACACAAAGTGAGTTCCAGGCCAGCCCAGGCCACACGGGGAGACCCTCTCTCAACAACAAGACGTCAAACAACAACAACAAACTCAAACAGAAACAACAAAAAGAAAAAGTTGTGTTTTTCCTCCCATGGTCTAGACTGACATAGCTCATTCTAACTACTTTCCATAGAGGGAGAAACAAGAAACAACATTCCGATTTCAGCACTTAATTACTAACTGGTTCAAATGATCTCTCTTGCCACAGGCAAGCCTGACTCTGAGGTCAAACACCAAGTTAACTCAAAAATAGGAGACAGCAAAGAAGAGCATGGAACATTCTGTATCTGGTAAAAAGTCCCTGTTCCAGCCAACCCCATCCCCCAGCCCTCGAGTTCAATGACTGAGTTATGGAAACTTCTCTTGTGTGGTAAAACTGGGGACTTTGTCTTCCAATAAGACCCTGGCAAGCTGACAGCAAGCCAATGTTCTGCATATGGCTTATTGCGAGTCATAGACTTAATGTTATTTTCTGGGAATTCTTAGCCTCTATTTGGTGAGAATTCTGGAACATGTCATTTTATAATTATAATTTTTATCATTTGGTTCTGTACTTCAAGAAATAAGTGAAGGTCTCACAATGGAGAAAGTCTACAATTAAAAAAAAGCAGTTTTATGTCACCGTAATAATCAGGCCACAAGAAACAGAATAATGCCTTTCAAGTTCTCGAGCTTCCTGGTGCTTTGACGCTTTCCTCAAAGCGTGCAAAACAACACACAAGAAAACCTTTAAAAACAACAATAGAAATCTGTCTCTATCCGGCTAAATACACCTTAATATATCTGCTAAACACACCTTAAATTAGAAAGCTGTTCTCTGCATCCTAACCTTTCAGAATATGTAAGTGATCCAGTACATCTGATTATTTACACATATAACCAGATCAACCTATTGATTTAGAAGTTGATAATAAGGACTCTTTCCCTTAAACCTAGTGATACTGACAACTACTTTCTAGAATTGTCCTAGAAATAAATCTATTAATTACAATTGGAGGATAGGCACTATTTAAATTAGGGTATCATATTTAGCTAGGTTACTCCATACTTAAATTATTAGGAATAGCAGTTCAAGCCAGGCAGTGGTGGTGTACTCCTTTAATACCAGCATTCAAGAGGCAGGGGCAGGTGGATCTTTGAGTTTGAGGGCAGTCTAGTCTACAGAGGGAGTTCCAGAACAACACAGAGAAACACAGGACAACACAGAGAAACCTCATCTCAAAAAACCAAAAACCAACCAAACAAAAACAAAAAAACAGACAGGAGTAGGGGTGAGAAAGGAAGGAAAAGACAGAAAGTATTCAAGATCGTTCTCAGCTATACAGCTAGTACCAGACAAACCTGAGTTACATGAACCCCTGCCTTCATTCTTTTATTTTATAGCAGTGCTAACACACACCCTTTTTTTTTGGGGGGGGGGATAGGGTGTCTCTGTGTAGCCCTGACTGTCCTGGAACTTACACTGTAGACCAGGATTGTCTCCAACTCAGAGATCCGCCTGCCTCTGCCTCCCGAGTACTGGGATTAAAGGTATGCCCCACCACCACCACTTGAACACATTTAAAAACATTTTCTATTTCAGTACAGGCCTTTAATCCTAGCAGAGGCGGATGATCTCTGTGAGTTTGAGGATGGCTTGGGCTATGTAGAGACCTTGTCTCAAAAGAGAAAACAAAACAAAAATAATTTCCTATTCCAAAACTTAGGAAATCAAATATTGTCATGTTTGATTAGAGATTGTGATTATAAATTTATCACTGACAAAATACTAAAAAGCTAGTTTTTGGCAACTGATAATGAAGTCAAATCTAACTTACATTATTTAAGGAAATTTAAAATTTGTTTTTACTTGACCACTGAGCCATCAATCCTGCCCCATACTTATATGATTTAATAGCTAATCCAGAAGCTGAGACAATCCTTGCAGCTATTTCTTGGAAAAAGACAAAGATATCAGGAAATTCTATGTCTGAAAATAGTTTAGAAAACTAAGACTATCTATCTGATTCAATAAAAACACGAATCTAGTAACTCTTGAATGTATTAGAATGAAAATCATTTTTTAAAAAAAGGCAGTTTCTTGTAGCCAGTCTGGCCTCAATCTCTCCAAAGGCTGGAGAAACATGATGGTGGTAAGAGTGTAAGGGTAAGGATGGTAAAGCTAAAGCCATGACTGAGGAAAGGAGAAATGAAGAAAGTGGGTGCCACATGCACTATCATTCTACAATGTGTAGGCACGTATGACAGCTTACAATGTTATCATTCTACAATGTGTAGGCATGTATGACAGCTTACAATGTGTCTGTTCTTTCAGAATTGTCTCAAGGAAGGTGGAGCCATCTCCAAACATGGGTGAATATTTTCCTCATTTCAAAAATAGGAGACAAGAACATCCAGCTCCCCCCCTACCACATATAAGACATACCTCAGGATGGCCTCAAACTCTGGACCCTAACTTAGCTTCCCCCTGAACTAGCAGGCCCACCTCCCCTTGTTTTGCTTTGTAAGTGATATATGGTGACATAAGAAGGATTTTTTTTTATACAGATTCAGGCAGTAAAAAAACCCAGAGAGGTTTCATATATAAGTTATACTTATTATATATTATATATAAATATTAATAATCAGAAATTTAAGAATTAATAAACCAATACTTGGTTCTACTTAGTATAGTCTCAAGAATATATTTTTCCTTATTTTATTAGAGATGAGATATAAAATACCATAAAAACAAAACAATTTTTACTATAAAATTTAACACATAAGAGTAATTATGCTTGGGCTGGAGAGATGGCTCAGTGGTTAAGAACAGTGCCTGCTCTTCCAAAGGTCCTGAGTTCAATTCCCAGTAACCACATGGTGGCTCACAACCATCTGTAATGAGGTCTGGTGCCCTCTTCTGGCCTGGAGACATACACACAGACAAATATTGTATACATAATAAATAAATATTAAAAAAAAAGAGTAATTATGCTAGCCAGGCAGATCTCTGGGATTTCAGGGTCAGCATGGTCTACAGAGTGAGTTCCAGGACAGCCAAGGCTACAGAGAGAAACTCTGTCTTGAAAAACCAAAAGAGTAACTATGCTAAATAGTACATAATTTAAAGAATAATAAACCAACACAAACTCATCACCAAATAGAAATTCATTTTAAATGGTAGAAAATTTCACAAATATTTGGTTGTGCCAGTGACTTTTAAGATTAAAATTTACATTAAGAATAAGCGAAATGCACTTCAACTTAGCATGTTTCCATCACAGTACGACTTTATCTCTAAATGAAAGGAAATTATCTCTTGCAGAAAATGATAAAAAAAAAAAACCAAAACACATGAAGGATGAAGCAAGCAACTAAGAACTCAACAAGTCTTGGTTTATTTCTAGCACCCGACTTTTCAAATTCCAGTTAAAATTAATCAAAATGGGTATTTCTTTACTGTTTTGTAGACCTGTAGCTGACAACTTTGTGATATTATCATTCGAACTGAGTTCAATTCCCAGTAACCACATGGTGGCTCACAACCATCTGTAATGAGGTCTGGTGCCCTCTTCTGGCCTGGAGACATACACACAGACAAATATTGTATACATAATAAATAAATATTAAAAAAATATTATATTAACAATTTGTTGGCCTGTAGCCAATGATTTTATGACATTATCGTTTGAATTGTAGGTTAAGACTGCAATCAACCAACCAATCAATCAATCAACAAACAAAAGCACCGGAGTTTAGCACTTTAATTGGCCTAATTTTTCACTAGTAAAATAACAGCTTCCTACTTCATAAATTTTGAGAATATTTTAACATGCTCCTGCACCCCCTTTAGTGAAACACTAAAACTTTATGATTTATATTCAACTTAACATGCAACTGTGTAGTTGGCCTAAAGCCCCATTAAACTGTAACGACACATGCATGCCTTTTCTACAAAGAGAGGCCATAGACTTTAACCCCAAAGCTCTTTGAAATCAAGATTTATGTGAACTGATACATGTTTAGTTTTCAAAGAAGTGGAAAAAATGAGCTTCATTCTTCCCTTCAGTTGGGCAAGAATGTCTTTTCAATAACTAACAATAGGGCAAACACTTTTTGTTTCTCAAAAACAGCCATTTTAAAATTTTTATCCTAATTTCCTCTTCCACACACAATCTTAATATTAAACCACAATATTAATATTAGTCTTTAAGGAATTACTCACCCAATGAAAGCCACCATCTGCTCCACGATGTGCTTGCTGAAAGTTATTATAACAAAGATTTTCTGTAAAGAAAACAGCAGTTATATAGTCATTTAAAAGAACTACCTGTAAATTCTAAAGTGTAATTGTCTAAAAAGAAATAAAGAAGTGATTACTGCCCCTAACAGTAATTTTAATACTTCTTTTACAATAAGAGACCATTTAATTCAAGTGGTCCTTGGTATTTTAAAGATGCTCTTCCTTAAGCACAGCTTCAGTCTTTTACTAGGATACAGAAGTGTGTCTCAGAGGAATTGTGCGTCATGAAACCTGAGCCTAGGAGGCAATAGTGGAGACGAAGCTGCTCTGAGCATCTTAGAATCCAGTGCAGAGCAGAAGCCACAGGTTGCCATACAGCTCCCACCACGGACTAACAGTAGGAGACTGGCCTAAGTCTACTTTAGATTTTAGAAAGACTGTCTCTTGTTTTAGGAAGGTTTTACAGCAACCAGATCAAGGTGCCCAGAACCTGAAACAAGCCCGGCCTTTCAGGTTTAGGGCTAAAAGTTCCTCATGATTTTCCAAGATTCTAGTCTGGTGGGTATGAAGTACTCTATTAAAGATATTGATACCCAACATTAAAGCAACAATACCAAAATACCTTTATGGCTAGAAGGTAGCAAATATTCTCAGCTTGATTCAACACATGTGAGCATAAAATACTTAGTATGGGCAACATTAAGCAATATTAAGGGTTTTTAGGAAACACAAAGCTGAGAACACTTCTTCAAAATCTTGAACTTTCCTGATTTTTCTACAAAGGGTAGAAAGGTGGTAATTACAGAAACACATACTTTCTGTTTCACTCTCTGTCTTTCTCTCAAATGCCACTAGTAGTTAAAAGAAAAGAAAAAGGGAAAAGAAGCCCACAATGTAACATGGAATGACAGGGAAAGGAAAGGTCACATTTAAGTGTATGACTGATTAGGTTTCAACAGCCTCTGTTTAACTTTAGCTTTTAAAGCTGCACAATAATTCTCTAACAAAATATGCATAAAGCTGGATTCCTGGAGTTTCTCCAAATTCCTGATAACAAACTCTTTAGTGCTCTGTTGCTGTTAGTTAAATGATTACTCTAGACAGTGTGACCAAAGGGGAGGGGTGAGAAGAAAACACATAACAACAGCCTTTTTTTTTTTTTTTTAAATCTTTTACTATAAAAGTGAGGCAAGTAGCAGGTAAGGCTGCTATTAGGCAGAGCAATCAGGAAGAAGAGTAACACATCAAGATTATAGAAATGGTGGAAGGGGAAGGGGGCTGGAGAGAGGGCTCAGCGGTCAAGAGCACTGGCTGTTCTTCCAGAGGTCCTGAGTTCAATTCCCAGGAACCACATGGTGGCTCACAACCATCTGTAATGATGGTTATGAAACCTCTTCTGGCGTGCGGGCATACATGCAGGGAGAACACTGTATACATAATAAATAAGAAAGAGAGAGCGAGAGAGAGAGAGAGAAATGGTGGTGTCCTAATAAGACAACTGTGGAGTAAGTTTGGAGGGAGAGCACTAGCATAGGTGTCTACACCAGGAGCCGGCTGTTTGGAGCCCCAAGGCTTTCACTCATCAACAGAAATAATGGTGTGACTTTCAGTGATTTCAACACCATAAGCTTTCCCTACCATCATTGCCTAACAATGCAAAATCAGCCAGTGCCTGATAATTGCACAACTTCATTGCTTGAGAAACAAAACAAAATTTCCTTTTTATATGCAACAGCTTAAAAATTCACTGTGCTGGTAGGACATAAAACGTGTCAGCCATTTAAGAACACATGTCTCAGTCTTCAAGGCTGGAGGTCTGAGTGGGGATTTTAGCTGGTAAACACAAGGCACAGATCATCTTTCCCACTCTTGTGCATACAAGAAACAAAGGAAAGGGCTATGAGGGATAAAGGAAGTGAGCAGAGGAAACTAGTGGTGCTAGAGCAGACAAAGAAGGAAACATGTGCTAAGTGCCCTTAATGGCCAAAGGGTTAAACTGACCAGTTGTCAGATTGTTACTGTGTGCCTACTACACACCAGAGGCTACTCAGTGTTAGAAACTCTCAGCAAGGCTGGAGAGATGGCTCAGTGGTTAAGAGCACTGGCTGCTCTTCCAAAGGTCCTGAGTTCAAGTCCCAGCAACTACATTGTCACTCACAACCATCTGTGATGAGATCTGGTGCCCTCTTCAGGCCTGCAGGTATACGTGCAGACAGAATACTGTATACATAGTAAATAAACAAATCTTAAAAAAAAAAAAAAGAAACCCTCAGCAAAAGCCAGGCCATGGTGGTGCAGGCCTTTAATCCCAGCACTCTGCCAGGCAGAGGCAGGTGGATCTCTGAGTTCCAGGCCAGCCAGTGATACATAGAGAAACCCTGTCTTAGAAAACCAACAAAACACCTCAGGGATACAAGGAAGAAACCTTTCTGGGGCTCAGAATCCACAAATGTAGATCCCCTTTCTGGATGCAGACAGGCAAAAAACAAACAAAAAAACAAACACATACAAACAACAGTCATGGTAAGTAAGTCAGATGAACACAAGATAATCATGTTAATTTTCTCCATCATTTGGTAGCAAGATGATGTCTGTAAGGATCCCGCTCTAGGCAGAGAAGCTACATCTCCCTAATAAACAGGAAGACTCTAACCCAACACAATGGATGAGCTGATGGGAACCCTTTCTAGGAAGACTAACAGACAGAAAGACATTCATAAAAATAACTTATTGAAAGGCTGTCTAATGTTAAGCTGAGAAAAAAAGGGGATGAAAGAAAAGCAAATGAGAAGATAGGCTTTAGTACAGCACAGAAAAGTTTATGTGTGGGTGTTTCCCTGGACTTTGGAACTGGTCAGAATGTTTATATTACTCATTAATACTGCCTACTCAAGAAATGAGAAAGGCTTGTTCTCCTAAGCTACATCTGGATGCACATCAAGTGACATGCCTTTATAAGCATGTTACTATGTACAATGGAACACAGTAAAAATACCCACAGTTAGTACCAAAGGAACCCAGATTCTTGCCTTTCAGAAACATAAAAGGATTTTCTTTCTTTTGTCTCTATATAATAGACAGAGAACAAACTTCAACTTCCAGAGCTTGTTTTGAATCCCAGGTCTTAAGGCAAGTCTTTTTGTTCTAAACGTAAGCTCTTTGAGACCTGCAAAACTACCTCATACCTGCCATTGGCCTGATAAACAGCAGGCAGTAAACCATTCACTTTCCGTAACCATATTAATAACTTGGTTAAGACAAGGCAAAAGAAAGAACACGACAGGACACACAGCTTGACCCGGGGTCAAGTTCTAGCTGTAACACTCTCATAGACATGTGTTACTTACTAGCCACTCTAAGTACAGCGATTGTACTCAAAGCATTTCCTTCCCAAAGTTTCACTGAGTATGAGGAATTTAATTTCCATTAAAGTATGAGGTACAACATTAAAAAATATGAACTGATATATCTTAGAAGAAAATCGTAGGATGTTTAAAAAATCTACCAATTTTGACCCCTTTTCTGAAACAAAAGATTTGATTAAGCTATGCATATATAGCTATAGACAAGTTCTCAGCATTAAAACTTTACAATGATTTTCTTTAAGGGTGTGGCCCCTGGTAGGTCTACCATGCTCAAAGGAAAGGCCATATACTGATGAGTACATGGGCAGCACAAATTGACATGATGAATTAAAAATTAAAAAAAAAATAAAGTTTGTGAGTATTGAAAGTGGTGGGGAGAGATGAATGGGATAAAAAATATTGCACAAAACTTTCAAAGAACTAATAAAAAAGAAACACGCAATAAAAATTATGATAATATAAAGAAAGTTACTTTAGTATAGAAGAGTAAAATAAGACAGATACAAATTTACAAATTATGGGGCTGGAGAGATGACTCAGTAGTTAAGAGTTCTTGCTGGTCATGAAGAGGCCTAGAGTTTGGCTTCACAGGACAGCCTCTTTCAGCCTCCTTGTGCACCAGGCATATATATAGTGCACACACATTACATGCAAGTAAAGCATTCAAACACAAAACAAAAGAGACTACAACTCAAACTGTTAAAGTAAGAACTGAAATGACTGGCACTTCCGTACTTACAACTCAACAAGCTATGTTAGCATTCTTTATCCCCCACACAAAAAAGGAGAGAAAAACTATCTTGAGAAATGTTACAGATACTATTATTCAATAAAATATTTTATTCTTACATTTTTCATATAGTGATTATATTTTAAGTACGTTAAGTAGCACTGCAGTATTAAAAAAAAAAACTTGTGTTCACTGAACTAAACATTTTGGGGGGGGTTACAACCCCTGTAGCCTGAATCCTAGAACTCACTCTAGACCAAGCTGGCCTCAGACTCAGAGGATCCAACTGCCTCTGCCTCCTGAGTGCTGGGATAAAAAGTGTGTGCCACCACACATGACACTGACCTAAACACTTAATACAAGTGGGAAGAAATAAATGCCTTGAAGGAGGAAAAAGATATCCCTGATAGCTGAGTGATCATTTTGACAGCAGAAGACAGACTCAATAAACCTCAAAGGCATGTTACTATCATCAGTGTCCCTACCCCTTTTAGAGACAGGGCCTATCTCTGGCTGGCTTGGAACTAGCTATGTAGACCAGGCTGGTCCAAAGCTGACAGGGAGTGCGGGGATTAAAGGCGTGAACCAATACACCTGGCACTCCTCCCTCCTTTTAAAAATTTTATTTATTTGTCTATGGGCGTTTTGCCTGCATGCACGTGTACCATGTGCATTTGGTGTCCACTGAGGCCAGAAAATGTCAGGTCTCCTGAGATTAGAGTTATACATGGTTATTAGTAGCCATGTGGGTGCTGTAAAATGAACCAGGGTCCCCTGGAAGAGCAGTCAGTGCTCTTAACTGCTGAGCCATCTCCCCAGCCCCTCATCCTCCCCTTTAAGAACCAGAGCCAGGGAAGTGTTAGGAAGAATCAATGAGGATAACTTTTTATTTTCAGAGACATCATTCCACTGTTCCTAACTTTCTTTTAGTAAATTCTTATTTGTTGTAAACCAAACTGATTAAAAACACATTCTTTACAGGTTAATTTTTATCAGTGAGAATTACCCTTAGATGAGAGAATTCACAGTCCAAGACACAACATTTCTATCTCAATTAGATTCTTAGCCTTTTTTTATTTGTATATCTTAAAGATGAAGCTAAGAATGGCTTTGGGGGCTAGCAGACTCTCACTTCTCTAACCACACAGCCAATATTTCCTCATCTCCTCAGTTACCCCTCCCTTCCCCACACTAACCTCTGTCTGGTTTTCGGTAAAGGATATTGGTGCCGAGAGGAAGTGCCATGTAGAGTATGTGACAGAAAATAAGAATCAATGAAAGGTGGTACGGTACTCTTTCATGTGGTGGTCAGTAAGGAAACTACAGTTTTTTGACTGTGCATTTTCTCACATTAGAACACTACTTTTATTTGACAGGTTTTAGATAGTTTCATGGAACAAAAAATAAAGCAAAAAGGAGAAAGAGGAGGAGGAAGAGAAAGAAAAAAAAACAAACAAGGAAATTCACATATTTCTATATTTACAACCTCTATTATCTAAGTAAGCAACTAACTGATAGAAGCAGGAACTAAAAGTGCCTTGGTCCATCAAGATCATTAAGCAGTGACTCAGCTATAATTACCTGGATATGCATTTTAATGACTGCTTTTCCAATCAGGGTTGCACCAAAGAAGGTCCAGAAAGGTACAAGGAAGTGTCCGCACGTTATTCCAGCCAGGTCAAACAGGGGATTTGGAATCTGGGGGGGGAGGGGGAGGAGAGGAGAGAAAAACAAAACAAAACAAAACTTTCATACGTAATTCAAGGAAAACTTTAATTTGGTATGTGGTTCTCTGCTTTAATCAATACTTACCATGTGACACAGAGAAGGTTCCCTGGTCAATGCAAGACAACATTTAGAAGACCATGAGTACTCTACATGTCTAACTACAGGCCAGAAGAGGACGTCAGGTCCTATTAAGATGGTTGTGAGCCACAATGTGGGTGCTGGCAATTGAACTCAGGACCTCTGGAAGAGCAGTCAGTGTTCTTAACTGCTGAGCCCTCTCTCCAGCCCAACTAGGTAGGAATTCTAACATGAGTCTCTAAAGTGGGTCTCATATTCATAGTAGACTGTCATTCTTGTTGCGGAATACTATTTTAAGGTGTGTGACTTTTGTTTATGCTGCATTTGGTTAACTCTGTGAAGCTGTGTCACTTTGCCTGTCTAAAACAAATGGCCAATAACGAGGCAGGAGCATGAATAGGAGGGGCTGGCAGGCAGAGAGGATAAATAGAAGGAGAAAGACGAGGAGGTGATGACAATGATGATGATGAGGCGCAGCAGTGAGAGAACAAGGAGAGGCGGATGCTTGGGGCCAGCCACTCAGCCAGCCATGGAGTATATATACAGTAAGATATACAGAAGTAAGAAAAGGAAAAAGCTGAGCTCAGGCTGGGCATTCCTAACTAAGAATAAGCCTGTGTGTGATTTATTTGGGAGCTGGCTGGTAGGCCCTGCAAAAGCCAAAAGAGTAAGAGCAAAACCAACCAACAACATATTTTATAAGATCACAGCAAACTAAGTTGCACACTGACACAGTTTTTAACAAACGAGAAATGGATAAACCCATGGAACTGTAGAAATTTAATTCCTTTTAGTAGACTTCTGCTCATTTGGTGGCTCTTTTCTTTGGGAAGGAATGAAGGCAGTCTTAACATTATTGAAGATAGCCAGGCGGTGGTGGTGCACGCCTTTAATCCCAGCACTCGGGAAGCAGAGGCAGATGGATCTCTGTGAGTTCGAGGCCAGCCAGGTCTACAAGAGCTAGTTCCAGGACAGGCTCCAAAGCTACAGAGAAACCCGGTCTCAAAAAACAAAAAAAACCCACAATGTAAACAAAAAAACAAACTAAAAAAATCCTACAGAACTGTTTTAACCTAGGAATTTTATCTAAGTTTAAAAGCCAGGCGGTGGAGCTGGAGAGCTGGCTCAGAGGTTAAGAGAACTGACTTCTGTTCTGGGGGTCCTGAGTTCAATTCCCAGCAACCACATGATGGCTCACACCCATTATAATGAGATCTGAGATCTGGTGCCCAGAACACTATATACATAATAAATAAGTTAAAAAAAAAAAAGCCAGGTGGTGTTGGCTTTTAATCCCACCACTTGGGAGGCAGAGACAGGCAAATCTCTGTGAGTTCAAGGCCAGCCTGGTCTACAGGGCAAGTTCCAGGACAGGTTCCAAAGCTACACAGAGAAACCCTGTCTTGAAAAATCAAAACAAACTAATAAATTGTTCCTTTAATCTTAATTGAAAACATCTTAGAAAAAAATTCTAGGCAGTCAAACTCATCTTTAAACTTATGTTAACTCTTATCTGTACATAATCAAGAGAATGTCTAGAATGGAGGACTGAATTTCCAACACACAATTAGAAATGAGTACCAATAAAGTTCATTTTCCCCAGGAATACTGAGACAACTTCTACCAAGTGTTCTGACTAGTTAGGTTGTTTTAAGCAGTTTGCCTTACCAACACACCTAACCCCATATGAATCTATTATACTTATGTTTAGACAGAATAAGACATTCCCCTACAAAAAAGATCTGAACCCAGGCACTATAGGTCTTAGCTTGTTCTCTTGGCCTCCAACCAAGAACATTATAATCCAATAGGCTCTCAGTACCATAGTACTTTTCACTTAACACAATATCTTCCTTCTGTTCTTCTATCTCTCTCTGTCCCCTCCACCCACCAAAGACACAGGGTTTCTCTGTATAGCCCTGGTTGTCCTGGGTCTAGCCTTGATCTCAGAGATCCACCTGTGTCTGCCTTGAGAAGTAGGGCTAAAAGTGTGTACCATCACGCCACGCTAAACTTTTAAAGATTTATTTTATTAATTTTTCTGAGACAGGGTCTCTCTATGGACCTTTGGAACTCAGTATATAGACCAGGCTGGCCTAAACTCACAGAGATTTGCCTTCTTCTGCTTCCCAAATTTGGAGTTTAAAAGCAAGACCACCACACCTGGCTTCTAATACTGTATTTCAACTGTCTCTACTCATTTTTCTTACCCTTTGAGATAGCAAACACCTTTCCCTTCTCCTCTTTTCTTTCATCCGTTAATTTCTCGCCTATGCTATGTGAACACTCTACCATGTAAGTACATACTGGTAACATTTACTGCTTTGGTTCTTGAGGTTATGGTTTTGATTGAGAGAGTCTTTCTGTGTAGCCCTGGCTGTTCTGTAACTCACCTTTACTTGGATTCTGGGGATTGAGCTCAGGCCACAAGCGCCTTTACTTACTGATTCAATCATCTCATCAACTCACAAACTGCTTTTGGAGATAAAGCCTCACCTATCCTAGGTATAACCCTCAAGCCTGCTACGTCAGCAAGGAAGACCCTGAACTTCTGATCCTCCTGGTTCCACTCCTCAGTGCTGGGCTATAGCTGTGCTCCTCATCTGGTTTGTCACAGATCTCTCAATGTGCCATTTTGTATTTGTCATATCATTGTGACAGAAAGGAGTACACTATGAAAACTTCTAGTGTTTCCAGGATCAAAAACAGTAATTTAGGCACATGGACATTAAGTGTGAAAGTGTGTGTGTATATCAGGGATCTGTTTGACTCCATTTCCCGAATCTTGCCACTGCTGAGATTATGGGTACATGACACTACCTTGGCTTTTTATGATTCTGATAATCCCAACTGAATTCCTCTTTCTTCCAAGACAATGGCAACAATCTAAATAGGAGGTACGATGTCTTAAGTCTGGTATATATTTAAATGAATCTTCCTGTTAATACTCGAAACTCTGGAAAAAGACTTTTCTGTTTTCAAAAGAAAACAAACAAAAAAACCCAACAAAATACAAAAAAATTGCACAAACAACACTTTTGTTCATTCAGGAGTGTGTCTTTAAAAACAAACTGAGCTGCTGGAGTTCCCAGTTCAGTTTCCAGCACACACATGGAGGTTCACAACCGTCTGTCACTCCAGCTCCAGAGGATCTGACCCTCTTCTGACCTTAGCAGGCACCAGGAATGAATGTGGTACATGGACATACTTACAGGAGCACAAAACACTCATACACACACACACACAAAATTGATCAAAATATATTCGCATCATTTAGTGAGATTTATATATGATTAATTAATATATATTAATTAAATATAATCTACTTACAGAAGCACAGGCCAAAATTCCAAAAAATCCAACTTTCTGTACTAGGTTTTGAACTGCCAGTTTTGCCCGTGATGCAAAATCCTGTGAAAACAAAGATTTAAAACATATCATTCAAGCCGGGCGGTGGTTTCGCACGCCTTTAATCCCAGCACTCGGGAGGCAGAGGCAGGCGGATCTCTGTGAGTTCGAGACCAGCCTGGTCTACAAGAGCTAGTTCCAGGACAGGCTCCAAAGCTACTGAGAAACCCTGCCTCGAAACAACAACAACAACAACAAACCCATATCATTCATGTATCTATTTGTGATTGTGTGTGTACATATACACACGTCTCTCTGAGTGCCGAGACTAAAGAAATGTACTTCCACATTTGGCTCATACTGATTTATTGAAGGAACAGCAGGTTTCATGGGAAAACATACAAACAATTCTTCACAAAGTTTCACACTCTTAAAGTCTTTCCACATTTAAGAATAAATTTCTGTATCTCTGGGGTTCTCTCTAGATGCTGTAAAGATGAACAGAATATTGTAAACCACATGTCCCAAATTCTTCTGTTGGAAACCCTGGCTTACCTTATCTTTTTCTTTTCCCTTTTATAACTTGACAGACTTAATGTCCAAATAACAGCATGGTAGAAAGCCAGAATTCTGGCCTGGAGGGATGGCTCAGCTGTTAAAGGCTAGGCTCACAACCAAAAATATAAGAGTTCGGTTCCCAGCACCCACGGCTGTCCCTCCAGGTACCAGAGGGGAAAAAAAAAAAAAAGCCAGAATTCCTCAAGACAATGAACACATCGAGGCCTAAACTAGTCATTTTGAAATACTTCATTGTTGTACCATGCTACAGAATTCTGGAAGCTATTCCTTTTACTCTATTGTACCCTTGTATCTGTTACCTATCATCTCTTCATTTCTCACTCCCCATGCCCAAGAGAAAATGTAATCATTATACTTCTGCCTTCCTTTAGGCCAACATTTTAGCTTCCATGTATAAGTGATAGTAAGGGGTATTTATCTTTCTGTCCCTGAATTTATGTTGTTTCAGACAGGGTTTCTCTGTGTAGCCTTGGTTGTCCTAGAACTCAGAGATCCGCCTGCCTTTGCCTCCTAAGTGCTGGGATTAAAGGTGTGCGGTACCACTGCCCAGCTTCTGTCTCTGAATTGTTTCACTCAACATATAATGTCCTCTGGCCATTCATATTGCCTCAAAACTCCAAAATTATATTCTTTTTTATGTCTGAGCAATTTTCTGTCATACACATCAAATGTTCTTTTTATATCAATGAAAACCTAGGTTCATTCAGTTCTATCATGGCACTTACATAATCCCTGATTCATAAAATTATAAAAAATTAATTTTTGTACTTCATGATTTAGACAAGATCAATAGATTTAAACTAGTTGGGCAGTGGTGGCAAATGCCTTTAATCCCGGCACTTGGAAGGCAGAGGCAGGCAGATCTCTGTGAGACTAGCTTGGTCTACACAGAGAAACCCTATTTTGAAAAACAAAATAAGAAAAAAACAAACCAAAAAACCAAAGAGACTTAAACTGGTAAAGAGACATACTGACACAGTTTATATAAAGAAACAAAGGTTAAATATTATAAATACCTAATATGATCACACTGGCCTATCATATCTAACACTTTCCTTCTACAAAGGATAGGTTGGCTTGGAACTTTTGATCCTCCTGCATTAGCTTCCCAAACACTGACGATTATAGACATGGACTCCCAGGAGTTTTTTAGTTTGCTGAAACTGTCACTGGTTCTATTTTTGCTTTTTAATTTGAAGCTGACATTACAAGGAAAAATAAACAAAACATATTTTTAATGGGAAGTTTTTTTAATACTAAAAGTAATATATTAAAAGGATATTTTATAAGCTTTATGTATTTAACATATATATAGTCCTTTCAGCTCTTCTAATAGGTCTTCTGTTCTAAGAATTAAAGTTACAATTATATACCAAATAATTCATGAACATTAACTGGAGTCAATGTAAAATCTGCACTGTGTTTCATTATAAGAAACAATTAGCTGAAATAACATGCAGTTTCATGGACTCAACTATCCCCCTGCCAATGTATTAGTACTTGACCAAATCTAAAGTACTTTATACTAGTCAGGAAATTCAGGCTGGAGAGATGGCCCAGCAGTTAAGGCTGCTCTTCCAGAGGACCTGGGTTCAATTCCCAGCACACATGTGGCAGCTCACAGCTGTCTGTAACTCCAGTTTCAGGGGATCCAATACCTTCACACCAATGCATATAAAGTTAAATAATTATATATAAAAATAATTAGAAGCTGGGTGGCGGTGGCGCATGTCTTTAATCCCAGCACTCGGGAGTCAGAGGCAGGCAGATCTCTGTGAGTTTGAGATCAGCCTGGTCTACAAGGACTAGTTCCAGAACAGGCTCCAAAGCTACAGAGAAACCCTGTCTCGAAAAACCAAGCAACCAATCAAACAAGCAAAAATAAATTAGAAAAATAAATTCATGGCTATATTTCATAAACATAGTTATGTTATTGTATTTATTTTAATCTTAAAGCCACACAAATAGAACTTACTGATAATGTATGCGTGCATAACATACATACAAGCACACTTTCCTGTGCAAGCGCGTGCAGAACCCAGGGTTTCCTGTTGCAGGCACCTCCCTCTATCATGATTACTATGGCTATTATTATTACTGAGCTCACTATTCTTCCGGAGATCTACCCACCTCTATCTTTCTAGTGCTGGGATTATAGTCGTGTGTTGCTATGCCTTTCTCTAGCCTGCGTGATGATTCTCTGTACTTAGGTCCTCATACTTCCTCACTGAGCCATCTCCCAAGCTACACCAATAGAGGTTTAAAGGATTTATTTTTAATTTTGAGTAGTCTTAATGATCAAACCCAAGGCCCTCAAGTGCTCTACAAATGAAATATCCCAGATGTAAAAATCCAATTGGAACATCATTCTTTTTCTTCCCCACATGTTCTACAACATAAATGTAATTTTGCTTCCTGGTTGCCATATAGGTTAAAAGTCATGTATTTATTTGAGACAGGGTTTCAATATATAACCCTGGCTGGCCTGGGACTCACAGAGATCATCACCCTGCCTCTGCCTCCTGAGTGCTGGGATTAAAGGTGTGTGCCATTACCACCTGGCCACCTGGCAGTTATTTGCCTTTTTTTTTTTAAACTTTACAGCTATTTGCTTTTTATATTTTAAAATGTATTAATTTTATTTTATGTGTATGGGTGTTTTTGTCTGTACATTGAAACTGTATCGTGCGCATTCAGGGTGCCTGCAGGGGCCAGAGGAGGACACCAGTTTCCCTGGAACTGGAGTAACAGGTGGTCCAACATGTGGGTGTGATGAAACAAACCTGGGTCCTGTACAAGAGTAGCCAGGGCTTTTAACCACAGAGCCATCTCTCCAGCCCTTAGTACTTTTATCATTTATACAATTTTTTAAAAATAAATTTTCGCCGGGCGGTGGTGGTGCACGCCTTTAATCCCAGCACTTGGGAGGCAGAGGCAGGCAGATCTCTGTGAGTTCGAGGCCAGCCTGGTCTACAAGAGCTAGTTCCTGGACAGGCTCCAAAGCCACAGAGAAACCCTGTCTCGAAAAACAAAAACAAAACAAAACAAAACAAAATTCATTCAGATGAAAGTACAAACGCAGTCTCCCACTACCATATATTTTGCAGTTGAGTTTCCTCCATTTTGGGAAATCGCAGGGGTCAGCACACCTGGAGTGCAATGGAGACACCTCGTCCGGGGGGAAACCACCTTCGTGATCATGGTGCCCCTAGCTGGTTAAGTACTGTGTATAAGGTGAAAGTTCTTTTCATGTTGATTTTAGAGTAATGCTGCCCATGTATTTTAACTTGCCTTTAAAACATCAAGTGAGAGATCTCACTCTATATATGTTATTTGGCAATTAACTCACTATAAAAACCCAGAAGCGTCACCAACACCACCAGAAAACCCCTGGGTTCCTAAAGCTTTAAGCAGCTCCTGAACATTTTCAACAAAGTTGCTGTCTTTTATTTCAAGTACAATTGAATTCAAGTACTTATTCATTTGAATAAGTAAAATGAAATATGTACCAGTAATATTTTTTAAATAAAAACAGAAGGGAAAGATTACCAAAGAAACTTGTATATTAGGCATTCAATGGTCCAGTAAATATAAAAGGAAATGAGCATTTCATTTTAATAATCTTGTAGTATTTATGGGAAAAATGTGGAGAGTTCAATTTGATTACTTCTTTGTCATTTTATTAAAAAATCTGTACAACAAAAAACAACTTTTTATAGTTTCATTTCTCTGTATTCACATTTCATAACCTTTATCTATTTCATAATTTAAGAGCCTGCAAGGACATGGTCATTCTCTAGCTCTACTTAAATAAATAACATACATTTGCAATTTTCTGGTTTTCTCAGTTATAAACCAAATATAAGGAAAGTTCCATTTCCTAGTCCCCACCCATAGTGACCATGCATCTATCCAATTGCACTTTTGAAACAGCTAAAGAAATGAGCCACAAATTCTCCAATGCTGCAAGAAAACAAAGGAGGAAAAAAAAGACTGCTATTTCTCTCAGAGGCTTCAGGAATAGAGAGACAAGGAAACAAAGTTTTAAATTACAATACCCCAGATCACTGCTGCTCTGTACTTCTTCTTCTTCTTCTTCTTCTTTTTTTTTTTTTTTTGGTTTTTTGAGACAGGGTTTCTCTGTGTCTTTGAAGCCTGTCCTGGAACTAGCTCTTGTAGACCAGGCTGGCCTCGAATTTACCGGGATTCACCTGCCTCTGCCTCCCGAGTGCTGGGATTAAAGGCGTGCGCCACCACTGCCCGGCTTGTCTTTTTTGTTTTTTAAAGATTTATTATTTTTATTTATGTGTATGTGTGTGTTTCTGCATGTAAATATGTACAAGTGACAGGCCAGAAGAGGTTACTAGCTCCCCTAGAGCTGGAGATACAGTCAGTTGTGAGCCACTTGGTCAGGGTGCTGGGAACTGAACTTGGGTCCCTGGGAAGGGAAGCAAGCGATCTTAACTACTGAACTATCTCTCTAACCCCAACCCATCCTCTTAACTATATAAAGATTATATGCTAAAATGATAATATGCTAAAACTTACTCTGAGCTAATAGATCTTGGATCTTCTGATCTTCTTGGAAATGGTACTGAAATAGCTTAAATAGTATTAAAACTACAGAGTTAGCTGGGCATAGTGATATACACCTTTAGAACCAGCACTCAGGGGACAGAGGCAGACACAAACACACACGTAAAGTATTAAGGGATGAAAAACTGTAATGAGAAATCTGAAGATCCAGCTGGGCACACACCTTTAATCCCAGCACCCAGGAGGAAGAGGCAGGTGGATCTCTGTGAGTTCGAAGCCAGCCTGGTCTACAAGAACTAGTTCCAGAATAGGCTCCAAACCCTGCCTCGAAAAACCAAAAATCAAAACCAAAACAAAACAAAAAGCCAAACAACTGAAAATCCAGACTTTGTTCTTATTCATATTCGTTTATATTATATAGTATGATTTCATTAAACTAAATTTTACCCTGAAAAACTTGGTCATGGGGCTGGAGAGTGGTTAAGAGCATTGACTGTTCTTCCTGAGGACCCGGGTTCAATTCCCAGCACCCACATGGCAGCTCACAACTGTCTGAAGATCCAGTTGCAGGGGATCTGACACCTTCACATCAATGCACATAAAATACAAGTTAAATAGCCGGGCGGTGGTGGCGCATGCCTTTAATCCCAGCACTCAGGAGGCAGAGGCAGGCGGATCTCTGTGAGTTCGAGACCAGCCTGATCTACAAGAGCTAGTTCCAGGACAGGCTCCAAAGCCACAGAGAAACCCTGTCTCGAAAAACCAAAAATAAATAAATAAATAAAAGTTAAATAAACCATAAAAAATATTTAAAAAAAAAAAACTTGGTCACAATGGCATCTTTAAAAAACCTTAATTAAGCCAGGCAGTGGTGGCACACGCCTATAATCCCAGCACCCAGGAGGCAGTGGCAGAGGCAGGCGGATCTCTGTGAGTTCGAGGCCAGCCTGGTCTACAAGAGCTAGTTCCAGGACAGGCACCAAAACTACACAAAGAAACTCTGTCTTGGAAAAAAAAAAAAAGGTAAATACAACAACGATAAAAACAAAACAAACACGTTAGGCTTAGTTGGACACGCTTTTAATCCTAGCACTGAAGAGACACAGGCAGGGTGATCTCTGTGAGTTCCAAGCCAGCCAGGGTTATACATTGAAACCCTGTCTCAAATAAATACATGACTTTTAATCCTGTCTTGAAAAACCAAAAACCAAACAAAACCCAAAACCCCAAACCAACCAGCCAACCAAACAAACAAACAAAAAAAAACCCTGGCATCACAGTTAACTGACAGTTTTGAGTCATCATACAGGTGCTGGGAATCTGAACTCAGAGCCTATGGAAAAACAGTCAGTGCTTTTAAATACCCACTGAGCCATCTCTCCAGTCCCTGACACCCTCTCCTTAATGAATAAAATAAAAAGAATAAAAATAAGATTACACATGTGACACAAATATATACTGTGAAGCCAGGCGGTGGTGGTGCACACCTTTAATCCCAGCATGAGGGAGGCAGAGGCAGAGGGATCTCTGTGAGTTCAAGGCCAGCCTGGTCTAAAAGAGCTAGTTCTAGGACAGGCTCCAAACCTACACAGAGAAACCCTGTCTCAAAAATCCAAAAAAGAAAAGAAAAAAAAAATATGCCGGAAACTTAATCCCCAATGCTAGAGTGTGGAGATAAGAGATCTTTAAGAGGCAATCAGCTGATGTAGCCCTGCATCCCTGTGAATGGGATCATCATAAAAGGGGAGTTACATTCCCTCCACACTCTTTATTTTATTATATATGTATATATAAAATTTTTTGAAATTAAAATATAATTACATCTTACCCCTTCCCTTTACTCCCTCCAACCCTTTCTATATTCCTTCCCTTGTTCTCTCTCAAACTCATGGCCTCTTTTTCTTTAACATTTTACACACATACTCTTGTGCATATTCCTAAGGATATAAATACAACCTGCTCAGTCCGTATAGTATTACTTGTAGGAATACAATTGCAGAGCTAACCACTTGGTCCTTCCATCTCTTTTACCAAGTGATATACTCTAACATATTCTCTGGCAACAAAGAGACCCTCATATGGTCTATGGGCCATCTGTCTTGAACATCCCAGCCTCTAGAACTATAAGCCAAATAAAGTATTGTGTATAACTTACCCAGTCCATGTTATTCTGCTCTAGCAGGAGAGAACAGGTTACAATAATATTTCTACAGATATTTATTTCAGTTACAATATGTAGGCTCTATAATGCAAAGTACAAAGTACATTTTGGTATTGTGGGCTATAGCAAAAAATGTACCTAAACCATTGATCAAACCTCAACTTTGCCTATAGTGTGCTTCATGGCATTTCGCCCAAATTATACCTTCAAGTATTATATAAAAATTGATGACTTTAATTTTCCATGAAAATAAAATACACATGGAGCCTGCAGGAAAGCTCAGTGGATCAAAGCGATTGTGGCCATGAGACATTTGATTCCCCAGAACCCAAATGGTGGAAGGGGAAAAATCAACTCATCTAAGTTGTTTCTGATTTCCACATACGAGTTGTGGCATGTATGTATCCTCCCTGCTAATAAATAAATGTGAAAAACTACATGTGAAGGTGAATGTGGTGGTATACATTGTAATCCTGGTATTTAGTGAGACCTTGTTTCAAAAAAGAGTATGTCACCAAATTTACTTTTGTGCAGGTGCTGGGGAGTCAGCTTGGTTGGTAAGAGTACTTGCTGAACAAAATAAGAGTTTAAATCTTAGGCTATAAAAGCCAGGTGAGGCCATGCATACTATGAAAGCCATGTGAGACCTCACTGTGGGAGATGGTGGATCACTGGGGCTTGCTGCTTACCAGCAAAGTCCAGATTCAGGGAGAGATGCTGTCCAAAAGGAATAGGGCTGAGAGTGACAGAGCCAGGCCATTAGATGCCCTCCTCCGGCCCAACACACACACAGGGGTGTGTATATGCACCTGTCCACACAAATGTATACACACAAACAATTTTTTTTTGAGACAGGGTCTTTCTACATAGCTCTGGCTGTCCTGAATCTATGTAGTCCACACTGGCCTCAAAATCACAAAGATCTGCCTGCCTCTGCCTACTGAGTGCCAGGATTTAATGTGTGGGATACCATTTCTGGCTCACATAAAATTTCTTTTCTTTTCTTTGGTTTTTCGAGACAGGGTTTCTCTGTGGCTTTGGAGCCTGTCCTGGAACTAGCTCTTGTAGACCAGGCTGGTCTCGAACTCACAGAGATCCGCCTGCCTCTGCCTCCTGAGTGCTGGGATTAAAGGCATGTGCCACCACTGCCTAGCTCAAAATTTCTTTTCAAAACTGTACAACATATACGCTGTACAAATTAAAAATACATATTTTGGTTGATTTTATAAAAACACACCAATGTTACCTTCCACTGAGTGGGGACAGAACACTAACCCTAAACTGACTCTTTTCACCAGAATAATCATCCTTCTTACTATTTAATGCCACAGATTCAGCTTCCCTATTTTTGAGCTTTATATAAACAGGATTATTACAGTATGTCCTCTTGCAGGTCTGGCTTCTTTAGTTCACTATTAATTGCATCTAGTTGTTTGTTTCATGCTATCTATGTGGAATAACCAATTTGCTGAAATTGATATGTGTTACTCTATTGTATGGATATACCACAATTTATTCTACTTTTAGTCTAACACTTAAGTTATTGTCAGTTTGGTATAATTATGAATAATATACTAAACAAAGTATTAGTCCACAAGATTATTATTATTTTAGACAGGGTCTTACTACATAACCCAAGCTTGTCTTGAACTCTTGACCTCTGAGCGTCACGATCCTAAGTGTTTGGAGTATAGGCATGTACTACCATGCCTGGCTTACTTTAGCTTAATACTTTTTGTTTGTTTTATTGTTTGTTTGAGACAGGGTCTTACTATGCAAGCCTGACTATCCTTCATACTCAGAGATCCATTTGCCTCTGTCTCCTGATTAAAGGTATGCACCACCATAGTGTTTTAAATGTGGGTCTGAGAGGCTACAGAGATGGCACAGATGTTAGGAGAAGAGCTTACTCTCAGAGGACCAGAGTTCAGTTCCTTGAACCCATGTTGAAGAGCTCACAACCTCCCTAAATTCAGTTCCAGGGGATGCAATACCTTCTTTTGACTTCCATGACACCTGCAGATATATGTGCTTACACATACTCAAACATACATTTTTTAAAATATTTATTTATTATGTATACAATATTCTGTCTGTGTGTATGCCTGCAGGCCAGAAGAGGGCACCAGACCCCATTACAGATGGTTGTGAGCCACCATGTGGTTGCTGGGAATTGAACTCAGGACCTTTGGAAGAACAGGCAATGTTCTTAACCTCTGAGCCATCTCTCCAGCCCCCTCAAACATACATTAATAAAAATAAAATAAATATTTTTTAAAACGTGGGGCAGGGAAGAGGGCTCAATTTGTAAAACACTTGCTGCATTTCAATTTTTAAAGATTTGTATCTAAGAGTTTATTTTGGTTTGGAATGAGATTAAAATACATTTTAAAAAGTTATCCAGCTCATCAGCCCTAAAATAGTTTTGTTGTTGCTACATTTGTTATAAATAAGGTTAGTATTAGTTCTCATATTCAAGGAATTAAAAAGAATCCACAGCCAGGCGAAGTGGCACATGCCTTTAATCCCAGCACTTGGGAGGTAGAGTCAGATGGATTTCTGTGAGTTCAAGATCAGGTCTACAGGCTAGCCAAGGCTGTTACACAAAGAAACTCTGTCTCAAAAAAAAAATATATATATATATATCTATATATATCTACACACATATGCACAAAGTGGTTGGGTATGATAGTATATATAATTGTAATCTTGGTGCTCCACAGTAGTATTGCAAGCACAGGACCACATTGGACTACACAAAGAAACCCTGTCTCAAAAACAACCAAAGCAACACACACCTATGAATCCTCTATGCCAATAAATAACAGTACCAGCCAGTCAGTGGGAAAAAGAAAAAGGTCACAATCGGTTCAGATGATCTTAAATTAAACACTCAAATCTATGAAAACTAAGTTGCAAAACAGCCAGAGACAGGAAATTTAGACTGATAAAGAGTAAGGATATTGAGTCTAGTAGCACATACCTCTAATCCCAGCACACATGAGGCAGAGGCAGGTGGGTTGTGGAAACTGAGGTAGGACTACTCAGTGAGGCTACATAGCAAGTTTGAGCTTGTACAGCAAGACTTTGCCTCAAGAAAACCAAAGGGTAAAGTAATGAAACACATTATTTTAGATAATTATAATGTTAACTAAAATACATACAAAAAAAATCAAAGACATGGAGATTCGACAAAGAATCTCAAAATATAGTCCCGTACTCCCTAATGATAAAGACATATCTTGAGAAAGGCACAATTAGTTAATTCTATCACTATATAATTTGAATACCACCAACAAGGCTTATATGACGTCACCAAGTGATATAATCCTAAACTGTTGGACACGCCATTATGTGGCACATGGCTGCACATTGCTCTGTGTGTGCACAGGCATGTATGCTCGTTCTGGGGACTGAGTGAGGAATTTCAATGGTGCTGAGACCATGCTCTGCCACTAAAGCACACTCCAACAATTTGTCTGCAGTGCTAGTGATCAAATGTAGGGCCTGCACATAGTGTCTCAGTTTAAAACCAGGACAGATGTGTTTTTACATTCCAAGATGCAAAAGAGGTAAAAATGGAAAGAAAACTAATAAAAGAAATTCCTAGCATGCCTAGCAAGAAAAGCTTCCAGATCTCTCATGCTAAATCAAATACTCTGGCTAATTGAAAGTCAACCCAGCTTTGCCATAGGAAATGGGCAGTGAGAGTTATTCATTGTCCTTTCTTCCATCTAATTCTGACCTTGAGCCACAACTCCCTTGTGTGCTTAGCAGTTAAAGCATAGAGGGGGCTTTCATTTTTAGCAGTATGGTACTGATGTAAAAACCCATCAGCAAAAACATAGAGCCATATACAGTCGGATCATCCAAGTTTCAATAAAAGGGAACTTTCTAGAGGCATTTTACAAAAAGGTGTTTGAAATACAAAACCTGAAAAGAAGCCATTTGTAAGTGAGTTAACAAAGGTAACCTAATGCTTCCCTACTACATATTTTTTTCGTATCCATAAACAGGTGTGGAGATGAAAAGAACAAAGCAAACACAAAGCAAAACCATTCTACTCCAATTTCCAAAGAAAACTTTAACTTACTGTGCTTTCCTACTGACTGGGTTGTATTAACCTCTTATTTTTATTTGAAAATCATATGGTTTCAATTAGAAATATTTCACCATTAAAACAAACAAAACTTAAAAAAAATTAAATTTACCCTGAAAGTTAAGGATATGGCTAGAACACAATTTTAAACATCCACTATTCTCTATTCTTTCTTGTCAGAAACAACTACTTCAGAATTTTCTAGAACATTTTCTCCTGTGTACATATTGTTGTAGAAGAGTAAGCAGAAAAAATTATTAGGAGATTAGATTTAGATGTTTTTAGCTTTTATTCTATTTCTTAAACAAGGAAGTGTGTGTGTGTGTGGAGAGGTGCATCAGTGGTTAAGAGCATCTGATGCTCTTCCAGAGGACCAGAATTCAGTTCCCAGAATCCATGTTGAGCATGAGATTCACAACTGCCTGTGACTTCAGAGGATCTAACACTCCTAGCACCTGAACACATGTGTGCATACACACATGCATAACTGACTGAAGATGACAAGATTAAATTTAGAAATGGACATGGAAGTCATGTGTTGTGGTAAATGCCTGTAATCCTGGCATAGGGCTAAATTAAACCAAGTCTCAAAAACAAAGCAAGGGCTAGTGAGATGACTCAGTGGGTAAAAGCGCATGCTGCACGAACCTGATAGCCTGAGCTCAGTCCCAGAATCCCACTGGGGAAGGAGAATTGTCTCTCATTGCCACACATATGTCCCAGCCTCCATAAGTAAATAAAAGGAAACTAAAACAAAAAACACACTAAATTAAAAAAAAAAAAAGCAACCAAACAAAATCCATAAAACTAGCACACAGAGAAAAGAAACTCAGGCACACACTAGGAATATACCAGGAGCAGACAACCTTCCAGTGGCTATTCATTCTGCAGCTTAAATTAAGTCACAACTATATATTTCCAGTACCAGTGAATACAAGAGTCAGAAAACCAAGAAAGTGTCAAATCTGGGAATGGAAGAGCTAAAGAACAAGTTAGCATTAAGCAAACATTTCTTGAGACAACAAATAAAAGAGGCCATGAAAAATCCCGGTGGCGGCGCATGCCTTTAATTCAAGCACTCGGGAGGCAGAGACACGTGGATGTATGTGAGTTCGAGGCCAGCCTGGTCTACAGAGCAAGTTCCAGGACAGGCTCTAAAGTTACAGAGAAACCCTGTCTTGAAAAACAAAACAAAACAAGCAAACAAAAAGCAGCCATGAACAATTCTAATAAATCATGCTGTGAATTCCTGAACATTAATATTTTTAAATTTGGTTTTGCGTGTTTGGGCATGCATGATGTGCCAGGTATCTCTGCTGGATCTCTGGAACTGGAGTTACAGACAGCTGTAAGTTGCCATGTGGGTGCTGGAAATTGAATCTGTGTCCCTCTGGAAGAGCGGCAAGCACTCTCAACTGCTGAGTCATCTCCCTAACCCCCACCAGGCATTTTTAGTGTTACCTTTTTTTCATGAATAAAACACAATAATCTTTGGTACGCAAATTTAACAGCCCTAGTAGTTGAGGTACTTTATAACAGAATCTCTCTAAGAGACCACTTAAGGGAGAGATGCCTCAGCAGTTAAGAATACTGGCTGCTCTTCCTCTGGCAGAAGATCTGGGTTCAATATCCAGCACCCACATGGTGGCTCACAACCATCCATGTCTAGTTCCAGGGATCCAGCACCCTATTCTGGCCCCTACTCGAATGAAATGCACACACATGCAAACACACACTTAAAAAATAAATAAATAAATTTTAAACAAAAGCAAACCCTAAATGTTACTGGGTGTGTTTGGCTGAATCTGAAAGGAGAAACTACGGAAGGCTTGGTAACTTTGCCAAGTCTCTAATGACAATGTGCCTCAGAAGAGCATTTCTAAAATACTTCATCATTTTAACTCAATGCAGATAAGCAGGAGACCCTGAGAGGAGGAAGCTTTTCCTAGGAACTTCAGACACAACACAAAGGTAGCAGTTGCTGCAAAGCTTAATGCAAACCCTCCAGAGTCCCACGTTGACAAATTCTTTAACAAGCCCTGTGGTTACAGGGAAGCTGGTTTCATTCTGACTCACGCCTGCTCAAACAGTTTACTGGAAATGAAGGGGAGGGGGAATTTTCAGAGAAGTCATGTGATGGCCAGACAAACCACAACCAGCAAAAGGGTTCAACAGAGTCAAAAACAGGTCCCAGCAACAACTGGCACTCAGTGTTCAAATGACATTAAACGCCTATGAAAATGACTCCTGTTTAGTTTCAGATCATCTATACCATGAGCTCTTTCACAAATCTTTGTATGAGAAGGAACAGATACTTCACAGGGGGAAAAACCAGCAGGCGCTGACATGGTGTATGCAACTGTAAACACTTCGCAGGAAAATATGCTCAACAGAACAGAACAGAAGTGCAATGCTGAAGCACTTTGGGTGCCCAAGTAACCATTATCAAATGCTTTCCCACAATCTCCAAACTCAAATGATGAAACAAATATTCTATCATTATCAACAGAAGTCCAAAGAAACCCTCATTTACACTTTGTTCTTTGAAAGGGGAAATGTCTTTCCCTGTCTAATAAACATAATGCAAGTAACTTGAAATTCCTGACAGAATAATGATCTTACTAGGTAAAAAATTCTTTTAAGTCTTAAATTTAAAACAAACTAGTAAGGGAAATATACAATTTATACTTAGTATGGGCATTTATTTTATTTATTTATTTATTTTGGTTTTTCGAGACAGGGTTTCTCTGTGGCTTTGGAGCCTGTCCTGGAACTAGCTGTTGTAGACCAGGCTGGCCTCGAACTCACTGAGATCCGCCTGCCTCTGCCTCCCGAGTGCTGGGATTAAAGGCGTGTGCCACCACCGCCCGGCTTGGGCTTTTAGTTTTAATACATAGATTAAGAGCAAATATTAGTCAAACACTGTCAACTAAAAGAGAACATTCTCTTGAACTAAGACAAATCTAGAAACTGTAAATTAGTCTTTAAAGAGATGCTTAATATAAGTAGTTACCAAGTCTGGGCTAGTGGCAAAGGCATCTAATCCCAGCTGCTGGGCAGCCTGATATAGGAAGAGTGACAGCCTGGACAACTGAGCTGAGACACTGCCTCAAAACTAAACCAAACCCCTGGGCTGGGGAGATGGCTCAGTGGTTAAGAGCACTGACTGTTCTTCCAGAGGACCCGAGTTCAATTCCCAGCACCCACATGGCAGCTACAACTGTCTGTAACTCCAGTTCCAGGTGATCCAACACCCTCATACAGACATACACATAGGCAAAACACCAATAAACATAAAATAAAAATAAATAATATAAAAACAATAAACCCTTTAAAAAAAACCAACTAAACCAAACCCAAAAGAAACAAGAGGAATTGGGAATGTAGTTTAGTGGCAAAACATATGCCTAGCCTTAGGCTGACTCTCCATGGCAAGGACAGGCAAAAGAAGACTCATGCATGATAGTCAGCAGAAAAGAAAAGCTAACTAGAATGAATATTAAGAAAAAAATAGCAGTCTACTAAAAGACGAAGTTAGACTTTTACATTTCTGATTCTGGTAAGAATACAAAACAACACAGCAGAATACTGAAACAAATACATAAAAC
>PVIU01018283.1:0-39469 GCA_004026605.1 Ondatra zibethicus
GGGGGTGGGGGAGGGGAGAGGGGGAAGGAGAAGGGAGAAGGGAAGGACTGGGGAGAGCTTGGGGTGTGGGATGGTGGAGATTGAGGAAATGTGAATATTGGAGAAGGGAATAAGGTATCTACATTAAGGGAGTCATTTTAGGACTGGCAAGGTACTTGGCTCTAGAGGAAATACCAGATGTCCCCAGGGATGTCCCCAGCTAGATCCTTGGGCAGCAGAGGAGAGGGTGCCAGAACTAGCATTGTCCCATAGTCACACTGATGAATATCTTGATCACATCCATAGAAATTTCGTCGGATGGATGGAGATAGAGACAGAGACCCACATTCACATCAGAGCAATGGATTGAGCTCCAACGTCCAATCGAAGAGCAGAAGGTGGGAGAAGATGAGCAAGGAAGTTAGGACCGTGAGGGGCTGGACCACCCACTGAGACAGTGTGCCTGATCTAATGGGAGCTCACCAAATCCAGCTGGACTGGGACTGAATGAGCATATGATCAAACTGGACTCTCTAAATGTGGTTGCCAATGAGGTCAGAATGAGAAGCCATCAACAATGACACTAAGACCAATCTCCTCTGCATGTATTATCTTTTTGGGAACCTAGTCGATTTGGATGCACACCTTCCTAGGCCGGGATGGAGTGGGGAGGGCCTTGGACTTCCCACAGGGCTGGGCACCATGCCCTCTTTTAAGGAAGCAGCAGGAGGGAGGAGTGGGGGAGCAGGAGGTGACTGGGAGAAGGGGAGGAAATGTCAATTTTTTTTGAATGGAAAAAAATAAAAGAATATGGGGAAAAAGAAAGAACCCCCCCAAAAAGAAAAAAATTACAACTTCAGTAAGTACCCCAAGTTCTTAGAAACACATTCAAAATCTCAACACACAATTACATAGAAGGAATCATACAGAACAGAAGAGAAAGTAATGAAATGTAAACTAAAAGAATAATACATAGAATGAATGAAACAAAGTTTTGATTCTTTGTTATTATGAATGAGTTAATAATTGTTAGCCAAATAATTAAAAAGAAAAGCAATGATTACCCAAGTTAATGAAGCTGCAAATAAAAAAGGGATTCTGTCTTTGTTGGCTCACTATTGCTATGACAAAAAAAAATTATCAAAAAAAGTGTTGGGAAGGAAAAATTATTTGGCTTTCACTTCCAAGTCATAGTCCATCATTGAAGGAAGTTGGGACAGGAATTCAAACACGACAGGAACCTGGGGGCAGAAACTGATGCAGAGGATATCAGTTACTAATTAAGAAATTCTACAGACTTGCATGTATACTGATCTTATGGAGGTATTTTATCAATTGAAGTTTTCTTCTCTCAGAAGACTACCATACTTGTGTGAACTTAGCACAAAAATACTCAGCATAGAGACATTATAGCAGAGACTAGTGACACTCAAAAGATCATTAGAACATAGTTTGGAAACCTATATTCCAATATTTTAGAAAATGTATTAACAATCAGAAATTTTATGGCCTATTAAAATTATACTAAGAAGACATAAACAACTCAGAGCTATACGGAGCATGAAGATTGCAGCAGCATGCAAAATTTCCAAAATGAAAGAAAAAAAACAAAATATGAGGAGCACATCTTGAGAAATTTAAAGACAAATGAGCAGTCAATATGTCAGTCTAAGGAAAGAAAGGAAGGAGCATAAGCAAACTGATTTTAAACAGTCAGTACTATCTTGTTTCTAAAATCAGATAAAGCCACAAGAAGAAAGGAAATGATAGGTAAATTTCCATAATTAATGGGTACTAAAAATTTCTTAATAAAATATTTGCAATGTAAATTAAGGAACACATTAAAAATGTATTGCTGTTGCTTTCCATTGCTCCCTAGAGGTGGCAGGTAAGTCCCTTCAGACATAGGGCCAATAAAACCTTGCCTTAGAACTGATTTTAAACAAGGGAGGCAAACAACAGTCCAAACCAACTATGACACCTATGCTCTACAAAAACAGTCAGCATAGCACTATAACCCTAAGTGTGCCGTGGTGACATACCTATCTTGGTACTAACCAACAGCTCTATTTTTATACTTTGGGCCAACTCAACAAGAAGGATATTATGTTTGATAGTAGAAACCCATATAACTACGCAGACCTTGTGAAGTCATGGATCTTAAAAGAAAACATACAACCACCACTTTACTAAAACAGCATAGCTCTTAACTGCATTCTAAGTAATTGCCATTTACTCAGAGATACATGTATTCTTCATCCCTCCTCAAAAACTTATCTTTGCAGTAGATGTACATTATAGGAAACCACAACTAGTCAAACTGTAGAGTTGTGAAGCCCAGTCCCTATGGATACATCTACAAAACACTCCCACACCTAAGGCTCACGTATCATTGGGAAGAGGAGGTAGAAAAATTAAAAGAGATATATGTTATACAATTCTGGAGAGTTTGCCTTTCTAAGTTGTTTTTTTTTCTCTTTCAAGTTTCAGTATTTTTCTTTCTTTTTCTAGAACATTAAAACTTTAACTATATTATGATATAGAAATGTTCTTTCTTGTTCTATTTTAATCTCTAAGCTATTTCTATTTCAGCGTACACACATTTATTTTTAAAATTTTATTGTTAATGACTTTTTTCTTTTTATTTATTTATTATTTGACTCAATTTGTTCACAGTTAACCATTCTATATCACTGCATTCTATCTCTGTTCTTTTGCCTGGATGTTGAGGTTTAGGCTATTAATCTTGTTCAAAATTATTTAAAGTTAGGATCTTGAATGATTACTTATTTTTCTTCATTGTCTCGATGCAATCACTTTGGCTTCAGTCTATAATATTCTTTCTCCTACTTGATCTAGTCTGAGATACTTTCAACTATTTCTTTTATTTAATTTCTTTTCCAGTACTTCTGATTCTGTGTCTGTTTTGTAGAATTTTAGTTTCCTTTGAATGCTGAAATACTGATGGAGGTCCTGAATTGACTTCCTCCTACATCCATCTGCGAATGTGAATCCTCTTTAAGGAGAGTATTTAGGAAACTATCATTTTGAATTATTTATCTAGCATTTCAACCATCTCAGTATTTTTAAGTTCAGCTGAGTTATAATCAGTTTTGAGGGGCTACAGTTCCTTCAGTTAACAAGTTTATTTAGTTTCTATGCTTTGATTTTTCAAGTGGGTTGGATACCACTTTGATTTTTACTGAAAATACTTTTTTTATAAAATATATTCTATTATTTTCCCTCCCCTGTCTCCTTTTGCATCCATTTGTACTGATAAGACAAGACACAAGACACTTAGCTATCTTATGTACCCCAGCCATTCAATTTTCTGTTTTAGCACTCCTATTTATGTTCACACACAGCTGATATCTCTTCTCTTTCCAGGTATCAAGCTGGGTCTTTCCCCTATCCAGTGTGCATCTACATAGTGGCATGAGCATTCACATGAGTAGAACCACGTTTGAAATTCTATGTCAAAATCATAATCAACCTCTTATAAATGTATTTGTTCTCAAGATAGTTGGATGCACAGTGGACATATGGTTTTGAAATTTGAAGACATAAATATATAGTTTGTTTTACTCTTTTGGTCTAAAGGGTTTCACTGAGAGACATAACTTAAGATGATTATCAGCCTAAGAATTAGTAAGCAAGCAAGAACACAAAACTAGCCACTTTTCCAAAGTCTTCTCACTCTTCCAGTCTCAGGTTTTCTCTTTAAATTAAAATTTGAGGTATGCAAGCTTGTGAATCTACAGCAGTTGCCAAGGTACTCTTTCTTTATGACTTTGTATCTTCATTATTTACATTTATACCTGTTACATTATTTCAAGAGTTTGGGTGTATAATTTCTCTTAACTTTTCTTGGACTTTGTGCACCAAACATCTATATACTGAAACAATAGGTCATTATAGTTTGACTTTTATAGGCATTTTTTTTCAATGTACATACAGTCCAGAAAATGTTGACAAAGATTTTGGCAACTGAAGCCATTATATTGCTAGGATGCTATCAAAATATAATGGGTTTATCCACAGTTTAAAATCATAAGTGATCAACAGTGAAGTAGAATTGTTTTCCAAGTCTGTTTCAGCTCTGTGAAGTACACAAGAAAATACTCCCTTTGGTCTGCATACCTCCGAGGTTTGTCCAAAGTCTAAGATTTATTTTTGTTGATATATGTAAGAACTCTACTCCATCTCAATGGAGATATGGGCTGTTACCTGGAAATGTGATAGCTTTATATATTCATTATGTGGAATCTACCTGAAGGCATGGGCTTAGAGTTTCTGCCCAGTGTTATGGTCCACTGTGGCATGATCAGAATACAGGTATATGTATTCTAATTCCAACTCTCTCCAAAGCACACTAGGATCCCCACTATAGATAGTGAAACCTTGTAGTCTATATTTCTGTCTTACTTACTTTGTCTTTATCTGTTGTTGATATAAAATACCTTGACATAAGCAACTGTAGGAGAGTCTATTTTGTTTCATACTTTCAAATATAGCTCATTATGGCAGGAAAGATATAGTGACAGAAATTTGGTTTGACTTGGTCACATTGCATCCACAATCAAGAAGCAGACAATGATAAATGATGAATGCCCATGTGCTACATGCTAAGGTATTCTTTTCTCTAAGGTAAAAGAAACAATAAAATAAGTAGAGAAAGGCTATCAGTATTAGAGCAAAGAGAAAAATAGATAAGG
Source organism: Ondatra zibethicus (assembly GCA_004026605.1). NCBI lineage: Eukaryota > Metazoa > Chordata > Mammalia > Rodentia > Cricetidae > Ondatra > Ondatra zibethicus. Next base: position 4,695 of record PVIU01018283.1, read on the forward strand.
TGAAAGTAAATAGAAGCAGGCCAATATGTAGGAGAAAGGAACCGGGAGAAGGAAGCTCCTTATCCTAATGGAAAGTGTAATGAGAAGATAAATGAAAGAAATGAAGACAAGCTAAAAACTACAAAACTCAGAGGCTGAGACAGGGAAACTAATGTTCCCAGGACAGTACTTGCTCGATGTGGTCAGGAGTGAGAAACGAGCAAGACAAAGCTGGTAGAGAGAATTATATATTAAATGAATGAAGTATAAATATGAAGAAAAGAGAACAGAAAGGGGAAAGCTGAGTTAAAATTGTTTATGTGTATATTTGGAGAACTTTGTCTAATTTCATTACTTTGACACAACAGACTCTCTGGAAAACCCTAGTGAATGTCTGCTCTCCAACTATTCTCTGTTTATTCCCTGGAGATCCTTTCCATGGTTATCATGTACTATCACATCCATTAATCCTTAAGATTTTATCATATGGAATATATTCAACTTTTAAAGTAGGTCATATTATTTCCATCAATGTACATGAAACTAAAAGGCATTATACTAAGAAAAATGAGGACATGTGAGAAAGAAAAAAATTGCAACATGGCCTCACTTAAATGTGGAATCTAAAAAGAAGGAAATTTATAAAAACGTATTGCCAGTGATGAGGCACTATGATTTCATTTGGTTTGGGTGTTTTAAGGAACTATTCATGTATAGGAATTTGTCTCCCCTCACCCCACTCGATGATGTTGAGAGATGGTAGAACTTTTCTTTGTGGTTTGGCATAATTATATGTGGTAAAGAAATTGAGGGCACTGAGCTCAGACAGGATTAACATGATTAACATTTTTCTTGTAAAATCTGGCTGTTTCACACAATTCTGTCATTTACAAAGCATCTCCAGAGGATGTCACATGCAATCTTGGCCTTTCAGTTTCAAAAATGTTGGTATATGTCAAGGAAATAGTAAGTACAACTAATAATACATTTCCTCAGCTTTCCCTTTTCTGGAAAAGTCTTTATTTCTCCTTCACATTGAAATATAACTTCCTTGAAGAAATAATTATAGGTTAGTCAAAACTTTCCTCTAAGATTTTAAATATGCAATTCCATTATATTCTGGATTTCATACTTTGGAAGAAAAATTTCTAATGTAATATATTTCCTTGTTTCATTTCTAGTAATTCCTTCTCATCTTTAAAAAAAAAACTCTGTGTTTCTGTTTATCCATTATGTTATGTAGAATATTTTTGTATTAGAAACATTACGTTATTGATATAATAAGTTTAAATTATTTTTTATTGATTTTTATTGAGCTCTACATTTTTATCTGCCCCCTCGCTGCCTTGCTCCATCCCCTCAACCCTCCCCCAAAGTCCCCATGCTCCCAATTTACTCAGGAGATTTTGTCTTTTTCTACTTCCCATGTAGATTAGATATATGTATGTCTCTCTTGGGGTCCTCATTGTTGTCTAAGTTCTCTGGGGTTGGGATTTGTGGGCTGGTTTTCTTTTTTGCTTTATGTTTAAAAACCATTTATAAGTGAGTACATGTGATAATTGTCTTTCTGGGTCTGGGTTACCTCACTCAAAATAATGTTTTCTAGCTCCATCCATTTCCCTGCAAAATTCAAGATGTCATTATTTTTTTCTGCTGTGTAGTACTCCATTGTGTAAATGTACCACATTTTCCTTATCCATTCTTCAGTCGAGGGGCATTTAGGTTGTTTCCAGGTTCTGGCTATGACAAACAATGCTGCCATGAACATAGTTGATCACATGTCCTTGTGGCATGATTGATCATCCTTTGGATATATACCCAAAAGTGGTATTACTGGGTCTTGAGGAATGTTGTTTCCTAATTTTCTGAGAAATCACCACACTGACATCCAAAGGGTCTGTACCAGCTTGCATTCCCACCAGCAATGCAGAATTGTTCCCTTTACCCCACAACCTCTCCAGTGTTTTTGATCTTGGCCATTCTTAAAGATGTAAGATGGAATCTCAGAGCTGTTTTGATTTATATTTCTCTGATAACTAAGGATGTTGAACATTTCCTTAAGTGCCATTCAGCCATTTTGGATTCCTCTGCTGAAGCAAAAAATATCAAATGGAAAAAGAAAGCATATTTAACAAATGGTGCTGGCATAACTGGATATCAAATGCAGAAGAATGGAAGTAGACCCATATCTATCACCATGCACAAAACTCAAGTCCAAATGGATCAGAGACCTCAACATAAAGCCAGCCACATTGAACTTTATAGAAGAGAAAGTGGGATGTACACTTGAATGCATTGGCACAGGGGACCACTTCCTAAGTAGAACCCCAGCAGCACAGACACTGAGAGAAACAATTAATAAATGGGACCTCCTGAAACTGAAAGGCTTCTGTAAACAAAGGACATGGTCAACATGATAAAACAACAGCCTACAAAATGGTAAAAGATCTTCACTAACCCCACATCAGACAGAGGTCTGATCTCCAAAATATACAAAGAACTCACGAAATTTGTCATCAAAAGAACAAATAATTCAATAAAAAATGGAGTACAGACTTAAACAGAGAACTTTCAACAGAGGATTCTAAAATGGCTGAAAGTTTAAATTTTTTACACAAAAATATCAATAACTCTGACAAATCACAACCTGATTTTTATAAATTTACTTATTTCTTTGGGAATTCCATAAAGCATAATTTTATTATATTCTTTTGCATTTTCAAACTTCTCTCAGATTCTTCCCTTACTCACCCAATTTCATATTCCCCCTCTTAAAAAAAAACCTGGAGTCAGATTTGTGGTACCCAACTTCTGGAGTGTATTTGATATACCCAATACCACTCCATTCAAGAAAACTCATTTTTCTTTTTGTGCCAGTTCTTATTTGCAAATAGATTCTTGGCTAGTAGTGGGAATTTTGCTCACTTCCCTTCTTGTATGCTTAGATTTTGTCTGGCTTAAGGTTGTATGGGTTTTCTGCATGTTGTCACAGTCTGGTAACTCACATATGAATTTGCTCTATTGTATCTAGAAACTGCTGTTAAAATCCAACACCACCCCTGATTATTATAATATTTTGTCCCCTCTTCTGCATTAATCATTGAATCTTGAGAAGAGGAGTTTGATAAATTCCTCCCATTCAGGGCTGAAAACTCTGAAGCCTTTTATTCTCTGCATATTGTCTAGTTGTGGGTCTCTGGGTTAATGACCATATACTGAAAGAAGAGTCTTTGCTGAGGTTCAAGTGGTGCACTTATCTATTAATATAGTAATATGCCATTAAGTATTGTTTTATTTCTATGTTCCTATAGCAGACCATAAGACTATAAGTAGGTTTTTCTTTAGTTCTATGTCCTTAAGTCTCAGATTCTTGAGCACTTTAGCAGTGTCACGCATGTGTTACATCTCATTGATGGGCATTACATCTAATCAACAAGTGGTTAATTATTTACATAACATTTGTGCACAATTGTACCAGTGGGCATATCTTATAGTCAGATCACTATTATAGTGCTCAACATTAATTGATGGGTAAGATTGATGACCACTTCTCCCCACCAGTGGCATGTATAACATCTTCTAGCAGTATGAACGCTAGTCAATGGGAACAAAGTTTCCATTTGAATTCCACGTCAATTTCTTAGTGTCTGTGCCATAAAATGTGGTATCTTGTAACATGAGGGCCTTCTTATTGGGGTTTCTGTCCTGCCCAGTTCCCACAGCCGGCAAGCCCCAAAGAAAATCACACAGAGAGGTCTATATTAATGATAAACTGATTGGCCCATTAGCTCAGTCTTTGCATTAGCTCTTATAACTTATAATAACCGATTATCCTTATCTATGTTAGCCACATGGCTCAGTACCATTTTCAGCGGGGCAGGTCACATCCTGCTTCTTCCGTGGTCTGGGCAGGACTGCGGAGGAATGGGCTTCCTCCTTCCTTGAATTCTCCTGTTCTTATTGACCCACCTCTACTTCTTGTCTGGCTACTGACCAATCAGTGGTTATATAAAACATAATTGACAGATAAAGCTGTGAAGAGTAAGCAATACCTGTAGTGTTTGGATGTTCTATAGGACCCCTTCGGCCATTGACTCAAAAAGATATAATCCATTCCTGGTACTAAAAGTTTTATTTGGTAGCTTATGTTATTTAGTTGGGATATTGTTTCTCCCATTATATGACACTGCATTTAAGTTTCTTTTATATGTGTATATATTTTAGGAAGTTACCACAGTACTAGATTTTTGTATGGCTTTTACAAAGGTCTTTAGTGTTAGTTGTCCCTCCCTAAATTCACTCTTCTATTCTGTCTTCTCATCTTAATCATCCTTTAATGTTCTTGTTCTAATTTTTCCTCTATTACTTTATAACCCAATTTTTGTTATCCCCTACCTTAGAAGATTCCTCTTTCCTTATCCATACTAACTACCACTAACCACTGGGAGTATTCTAAATAAAGCACATATCTCTAATGCATAAAATCTAAAATTCAGATTTAAGAGGGACTTGATATGTTTTTCTTTCTGAGCATGGGTTACCTCATTCAGAATGATTATTTACATATCTACCCATTTACCTGCAAATTTTATAATTTCATTTTTTAAACGGATGAATTATGTTCCATTTTGTACCACATTTTCATTATCTATTCATCAGCTGATGGAGATCTTGGCTGTTTCCAAATTTTGCATATTATAAATAGAGTAGCAATGAATACAAATCTGTAAGTATCTCTGCAGTAAGATGCAATTTTGATATTTGCTAATAAAATATATTTTCTGGCTTATATTTATGTATTTTTCTCTAAGTATTTATTATGTTTTGAAAACTTCACATGTTATAGAAAAATCAAAGGAACCAAGGTAGACTGGACCCTAGTATCAAGTTATATATTTATCCGTCTTGGAATTGTGCTTTATTTTTAATTTGTTATAGCTGAACATATCAGAAACTCAAATATTTTCTTTTGGTGAAGTTGTTTTGTGGTTCATATCTTGGGTGTTTCCAGAATCTTATTTCAAATGTGAGAGTTGTAATTATCCCAGGTATAATCCTACTAAATAAATCATTATGATCTAGTTGTACGAATAGGAATAAAGGAAGCATTCTATAATCCATTCTGAATCCTTCAGTGGGTATATTTTATATTATGACTTTAACAACTGCTTTAAGTCTCCATTATTAGGTAACAGAGAACATACAGAAAGTGCTGAAGTATATTCCTCCCTTCCCTAAGGCTATAAGGTTCTAAATAGACAAAGTTTTAGGTTCTTGTAGAATGATTTCCCTTAAAATATCATTTCATAGGGAGAAAGATGTTCTCTATATATTGCAGGTTCAGATTTTTAAGCACTTGATTCTGGGCTGGTGGCCCTGTTAAGAGTGGTTATGCAATATTAGGAGGTCGAGCCTTGCTGACCTTTATAGCCCTGCCCTACCTCCAGTTCATTCTGTGGATGAAAATGTTATCTCTGAGTTTCCCCACTTCAGCCTCCTGCTGCCATGCCTCTGTCATCATTATGTACTCTCCCTCTGGAATCACAAGGCGAAATAAAGTCTTTCATAAGTCGATTTTGTTCATGGCATTTTATCACAACAATGGAATGTAACTAATATAGGAATATTTCAAAGTTTTAGTTTTCTCCCTTTTCTGTTGGAAGCATAAGACCTTCTCTTGATCATTACTATGGTAGGCTAATGCAGCATTTGAGGTAACATTCATTAAAAGAGAGAATTATGAAAACTGGAGAGATGGCTTAGCGTTTAAGAACACTTGCTGCACTTTCATAGGTTCTGTTGTCAGTTCCTATCACCCAAATGGCAGTCAACAACCATCCCTAACTCTAGTTCCAAGGGATCTGATGCCCTTTCCTAAGTTCCTTCCTTGCACACTGTACACATGTGGTAATCCATACACATAAAATAAAAAAATCTAAAATGTGTTTTTAAAGGGTTAGGGTTCCTCCTGTTGGGAATTTTAATTTTTTGAGCATATTATATTTTAAAAACTACAGATTACTGTGTTTTACTCCATTCCATGATCCAGAAAAAGGCTTTTCTTTGTTTTTTGCCATAGTTACCTTTGATTATTGCTTGGGGCTACTTGGCTTAGTTTGGTAAGAAGTGACTCATTCTGTCACATCAAATTTCTGATGGTTCTAAGAAGTTTCCACAATTTTATTTTGTTCATGTTATCCTTTCAGATAGAAAGAACACAATGATTTCTAACCTCATTCCATATAATTTCATAAAACACTAACATGAATTTTAATGTCATTAAGTTGTACCATAACACTGTTTTTATCAATCTTAAGAAATTTTGACATGCCATAATTTATTTTCATTTAGTACAAATATTTAAATATCTAGTGAGATTTCTAGGTCAAATTTTGCTCATTATAAACTTCAGTTAATTTTACCTACACTTAGAGATTTCAGACAATTATGAGACCATGATTTGTAGAACTTACATTCTTACAATTCCATGATTATGTGTTTTATGCTATATAGTGTGGACTAGTTGATCCATGTGAACTTCAGAAAATGTATTCTACTCTGTTGAAGAGTGTTTGTTATACACATTAACTAGGCAAATATGAGTTATATTGACATTTACAAATGCCCTGACTGCTTAAACTGTCAATTATTGACAAAGAGCACCTTAGTCATCAAATGCATCAGCAGTTGTCTAGTCCACTTTCAGTTATATAATATATGCTTCATGTATTTTGAACTCACTTTTGTTACAAGCATTCACATAGAGAATTGCTATGTCTTTATTTTCAGTTTTATGCCAGTATTTCTGAGTATCTATCTGCTCTCAGAAGTCTGATTGTTTGAAATCGCTACATCAACTCCAGCTTACTTATTTTTTGTTTTCTCCTGAGTGCTTCTTTCAAGTAATTAAATATTGAAAGGAGTAGTTACATATGCAGTGTTAAGATTTTGACAAAAGATCAATGCCACGACTCAGCTACTGAGACTAATTAAAGAATTATTTATCAGTGAAATACTGTTTCATAATGAGTTGCTTGAAATTAAACTACTCAATATAGTAATTGATATATAATTTGAAACATTAAAACTTTATTTTAAGTGTGTTCAGATATGTTGTATTTTAAGTGTCATTTGTTATTTTAACCAAGCAAATTTATTTTTCCACTGTTTGATAAACGGTAGTCTATCATAAAATGCTAAATGGTATTTGTTATCATTATTGTTCCTTATTTCTAATTTTTAATTCTATAGTAGATAGGATGCTATAATACTTTGGACCTTTATTTGGGGCTGCTGGTCATAATTCTTCATAAAAGAATGATAAGTTTTGATTTTTTAATAAGACAGCTGAAAAGTTGAATAGGGCAAATATTTTCAACAAATTGCTTGTCATGTTTTGTGACTTCCAGGGCCTATCTTGTGTGCTTGAATCTCTCTCTGTGTCTGTCTGTCTGTCTCTCTCTCTGTGCGTTTGCCTGATCTCACTTTTTTCAAAAAAGTATATCTGAGTTTCTTTGTAAAGTGAAGTTTTTATTTTCACATAGAATAGAATAAGGTTTTTTAGATCTGTGTACGTTATAATGGACCTGATGATGTGTCTGCAAAAGAGCACTAGCTGAGGCCTAAGAATAGCACCCACTGTGTGACACATCCTCATGCAGATTGCAGAAATTCCTTCAGAGCCTCTAGGAAGGACTTCATGCCCTCAAATCTGATTGAATCTGATTGAGAGGGGACAATGGATTCAGAATTGGAGTTTATGCTTCAGTCTTATCTCAATGTTCTGCTAATTATGATTTGGATATTTTGTTTTTGTTTCTTTTTTGGAGACTTTTTCTGTTGTTTCGATATCTTTTTAAGAAATATGTTTTTGTTTGTATACCTTAGAAATACTCAAGTATGTACAGTTAAAATAGAGAATGTAGGACATATATAACTTTTTCCTCTGTTGTTAATGTTTCATGTAAATATTTGGATACTCAGTTGTAACTATTAAAGTCTAACATAGAAAACAAATGCTAAATGAATAGTGAAAGAAAGTTTCAGGCCAGGAAATAATGGTTCATGCCTTTAATCCCAGAATTTAAGGGTAGAGACAGGAGGATATCTCAGTGAGTTTGAGGCCAACCTGGTCTATAAAGTGAGTTTCAGGAGAGCAAGGACTGTTACACAGGGAAACCCTGTCTTGCAAAACCGAGGGGAAAAAAAAGAAAGAAAGATTCAGGTATAAGGCATTTTCTTAATTAGTGATCAATGGGGGAAGGCCTAGCCCATTTAGGGTGGTGCCTTCCCTGGGCTGGTAGTCCTAGGATCTATAAGTAGGCAGTCTGAGCAAGCCATTTGAAGCAAATCAGTAAATAGCACCCCTCCATGGCCTCCTGCCTCCAGGTTCTTGCCCTGTGTGAGTTCCTGTCCGGGCTTCCTTCAGTGATGAACTACAATGTGGAAGTGTATGTCAAATAAATCCTTTCTTCCCCCCCCAAAAAAAAACAATTATAATAAGCTTTTTCTAATCGTGTTCAACTTATGCATATTTAAAGTAATAGTTGATATATTCGTGTATCCACCATGTTTTATATATTTTCTATTCCTTGAATATTTTTTAACATTTATTGAAAATACTTTTTCTCACATACTGTATCTGGATTATGGTTTATCTTCTGTCTACTCCTCTCAGTTCTTCCTCACCTCCCCTCATATCCAGATCCACCTCTTTCTGTTTCTCATTAGAAAACAAATAACCTTCTGAGGAATAAAAATAAAATAAAATAAGATAAAACAAAAATTGACACACCAGACTTTGATAAAATAAACAAAAAGAAAAGATCCCAAGAGAAGATACAAGAAACAGAGACCCATTCATTTGCACACTCAGGAATTCCATTAAAATGCTAAACTGAATCCAAAATAAATATATGCAAAGGAACTATGGGGTAAAAGGGTAAAAGAAAAGTACACATGTAAATAAAATAAATAATAATAAGATAAATTTAAAAAGAAAAAAGAAAACCCCTGACATAGAATTTGAGACAAGAAACTTCCATAGATAGCACTGAGTTTGTTTTTCCCTTGGCTATCTGATGCTTCACATGCAGCCTACCCTTAAGAGTAATTTGTTTCTCCAGTGAGACTCCCTTGGATGAAGCTAAATTTTCATTTGCAAGTGGATATCAATTGGAGATTGCTTCTGGGTTAGGGATGGGGGCGTATTTCTATTCCTTTCAGCTCTAGGAATACAGCTGGCACAGACCCCTGTAAGTTCAGTGCATACTGCCACAGTCTGTGAGATCATTCATGCATCTATCAAGTTGATTCAGAGGGCCTTGTTCTCTTTCTGTCCTCCATCCCCTATGAATCTTACACTCTTTCTGCCCCCTCTTCTGAAGGTTTCCTGAGACCAGAGGGGAGAGGTTTAATGGAGATATCCTGTTTAGGATTGAGTGTTCCAAGGTCTCTCACTGCATAAAATGTGTAGTGGTCTCTGTAATTGTCCCCATCTTTGCAGGAAGAAACTTTTCTGATGATGGCTAAGCAAGGTACTGATATATGAATATAGTAGACTATCATTATAAGTCATTTCTTTTCTATGCTTTTTTTTTTATAACTGTGGTATTTGGTTTTACACTTAGTTCCCTGCCCTTTCTAGTCTCTTATTTTTGGTCATCCATGCAGTGCTGGGTATAAGTTCTATCTCATGGAATGGAACTTAAACTAAATCAGATGTTGGTTCTTTACTCCCACACTTTGTCACCATTGCACTAGCCTTTTTGAGACAGAACACCATTGCAGATCAAAGCAGTTGTAGCTGCTTTTGTGTTTCTATTTTGGTAGCATGCATACTTTCTGTCCAAAGACATTAGCTTGAAGGAGTTAAGGCTCTATGTAGGCAATATCTTATTCCTCCATTTTCAACGAGTTGTGTATTTATTGTCTTCAGCAACAGAGCTTGGCTGTCAGTTTTTGGAGAACAACCTATAGTTGTGGCAACAACTTGGATTGTTTGTGGGTTCAGTTGTGACTCTTTAATACAAAACCTCAATTAGATTTAACCCAGTCCTGGGACTGGAAGTTACATTTGATAGCAAGAGATGACTAGTTGGGGCTTTGACTCCCCAATTATTTAGTGATTTGATTTTGATCACCTTCTTTGTATATATTTTGGTAAGCTTCTAGTGTATTAGGATTCCATACTAATGCTCACATGGCCCTTCATTTTAACTGTCTCTCTCTGAATCGCTTATCTTGTGCCCCTTTTCTCCTCACCTTTCCACTTGATACTTCCTTTCCAGTTAGCCCTTATCCACTCATAATTAACTATTCTATTTCCTACTCTTCCTAAGAAGATATATCTGGTTCCCATGCCCAAATATCTTACTTTCTACCTAAATTCTGTAGTTCTAAATATTGTAACTTGATTATCATTGACTTGATATCTAAAAACTACATTTAAGCAAATATATATTATATTTGTCTTTCTGGATATTGGTTAACTCAATCAGGATGATTTTTTTTCTAGTTCTATTCACTTGCCTGAGAATTTTGTGGTTTCCTTTTTACTTTTTAAATTGTTTTATTGAGCTATATATTTTTCTCCATTACCCTCCCTCCCCTCCCTTTCTACACTCTCCCATGATCCCCACGCTCCCAATTTACTCAGGAATTTTTCTACTTTCCATGTAGATTAGATCCATTTATGTGTCTCTTAGGTTCCTCTTTGTTGTTTAGGTTCTCTGGGATTGTGAATTGTAGGCTTATTTTTTTTTGCTTGATGTTTAAAAGCGACTTATGAGCGAGTACATATTATTTTTTTTGTCTTTCTGGCCTGGGTTACCTCACTCAATATGTTGCTTTCTAGATCCATCCATTTGTCCGCAAATTTAAAGATTTCATTTTTTTCTGCTGTGTAGTAGTTTATTGTGTAAATGTACCATATCTTCTTTATCCACTCTTCAGTCGAGAGGCATTTAGGTTGTTTCCAGGTTCTGACTACGACAAATAATGCTGCTATGAACATAGTTGAGTACATGTCCTTGTGGTATGATTGAACATCCTTTGGGTATATACCCCAAAGTGGTATTGCTGGGTCTTGTGGTGGGTTGTTTCCTAATTTTCTGAAAAATCGCTGTACTGATTTCCAAAGCCTCTGTACCAGTTTGCAATCTCACCAGCAGTGGAGGAGTGTCCCCTTTACCCCACATCCTCTCCAGTGTAAGTTGTCATCAGTGTTTTTGATCTTGGCCATTTTTACAGATATAAGATGGAATCTCAGAGTTGTTTTGATTTGCATTTCTCTGATGGCTAAGGATTTCCTTTTTTCTTAATGATTGCGCTATACTTCATCATGTAAATGTGCCACTTTTTCCTTCATTCTTCTTTTGAGGGACATTTAGTTTGCTTCCAATCTGGCTATTATGAACACAGCAGCAATGCACATGGTTGAGCAAGTGTCTCTTTGGTGGGATTAAGAAAATTTGAGGTATATGCCCAGGAGTGGAATAGCTGGATCTTAAGGTAGATTGATTCCCATTTTTTTCTGAGGAACTGCTATACTGATTTCAATATTTGCTGTATGAGTTTGGAGTCCCACAAGCAATGGATATGTGTTCACCTTGCACAACAGCTTTGACAACATGAACTGTCACTTATATTATTTATCTTTGCTATTCTGACCTGCATAAAATCTCTCTCAAAGTAGTTTTGATTTACATTTTGCTGATGAGTAAGGATGTTGAACCCTTAAGTGTTTCTCAGCCATTTGAGTTCTTCTATTGGGAATATTCTGTTTAGATCTGCACCCACTTTTAAGAACTGAGTTATTTGTTTTATTGACATCTATTTTTTGAGATATTTAAATATTTGGATATTAGCCCTCTGTCAGATGTGTAGTTAGTTTCCTTTGCCATGCAGAAACTTTTTATTTAATGAGGTCCCATTTATTATTTAACTTAGTGCCTGTGCTAAAGGTTTTGTGTTCAGAAAGTTTTTTCCTTTGCCAATGTGTTCAAGGCTGTCCCCTACTTTCTCTTCTATCAAGTTCAGTATGTTTGATTTTATATTGAGGTTTTGATCCATTTGGAGTTAAGTTTCATATAGGTTGATAAGTATTAACCTTTTTGGGATTCTTTGACATGAAGTCATCAAGATTGACTAGAACAATTTGTTGAAGATGCTATCTCTTTTGTAGTGTGTATGCTTGTATTCTGGATGACTTATGAAAACTCAGGTTTTCATAAGTGTGTGGGAGTTATGTCTGGGTTTTCAGTTCAACTCCATTGACTGACTTGTCTGGTTTTGTGCCAACACCATGCTGCTTTTATTACCATTTCTCTGTAGTACAATTGAGGTCAGCTTTTTTTTCTTTTTCTTTCTTTCTTTTGCTTTTCTCTCACTGTCCGGACTGGCCTCAAACTCATTGAGAAATGCCTTCCTCTGCTTCACAAGTGCTGGGATTAAAGGCTTGCACCATCACTGCCCATCAAGATCAATTCTTTTATTGCTCAGAATTGTTTTGGCTATTCTGATATTTGTTTCCATATGAACTGAAAATTGTCCTTTCAAGATCTGTCAAGAATTGTGTTGAAATTTTGATAGAGATTGTATTGAATCTGTACATTGCTTTTGGTAGGAGTCATTTTACTATGTTAATCCTACCAGTCCACAAGAATTGAAGATCTTTCAATTGGATTGCATTTATCAATTTATGTATGTTGAAGCATACATATGGGATGATGTTTACTTGATCATGGTCGATGATCTTTTTGACGTTTCCATAGATTTGCTCTGCAAGTATTTTATTGAATATTTTTCATCTATATTCATAAGGGAAATTGGAATGCAATTCTATTTCTTAGGACTTTATGTGGTTTGAGTATCAGGGTAACTGTGTCATCCTAAAAAGAATTGAGCAATCTTCTTTCTCTTTCTATTTTGTGGAATAATTTGAGGAGTGTTTGAGTTAACTCTGCCTTAAAACGCTGGTAGAATTCTGTGCTAATGTCGTCTGATTACAAGCTTTTTCTCTTCAGAGATTTTTAATAACTCCGCCTATCTGACTAAGGGTTATAGATTTGTTTATATTGCTTAACTAATCTTTAGTTATCTTTAATAAGTGATATGTATCAAGAAAATTATTGATTCCTTTTAGATTCTTCAAATTTGAGAAATACAGGTTTTTATTAATTAATTAGTTTAACATGTAGATAGCAGTTTCCCCTCCCCTTCCCAGAACCCCCCTCTCTCCACTTCCCATCAGTAGTCTCCTCACCTATTTCTATTCAGAGAAAAGAAGACCTCTCATGGTTATCAACAAAACATGGTATTTTTAAGTTGCAGTAAGACCTAATACCTCCACTTGTTTTAATGCTGGTAAGGTGACCCAGTTTGAGGAATAGGGTCCAAACATCCAGAAGAAGAGTCAAAGACAGCCCTTTCTCCCACTGTTAGGAATCCTACAAGAAGACCAAATTAGACAGGTGTCACAAATATGTAGAGGGCCTATGTCAGTCCCATACAAGGCCCCTGGTTATTGATTCAGTCTCTGTGAGCTCCTATGAGCCCAGTTTAGTTGGTTCTGTGATTTTCTTATGATGTCCTTGACCCTTCTGGCTTCTACAATCCTTACTCCCTCTCTTCATCAGGAATCTCTGAACTTGGCCTAATGTTTGGCTGTAGTTACTGGATGAAGCCTTTTTGATGACAACTGAGTAGTTACCAGTCTATGAGTACAGCAGACGATTATTTAGCATCATTACATTGACATTTTTTTATGCCAGTCTTTTTGGTTCTACACTAGGTCTCTGGGCCACCCAGCCTCTCTCTCCTGGCTTTCCAGGCAATAACAGGGTTGGGATAACTCTTACATGGGTCTCAGGCTGGACCAGTCATTGGTTGGCCACTCCCAGCACATCCCATAGGCACATCCCATAGGCAGAATAGACTGTAGTTCCACTCAGTCATCTCTTTCAAAATATGCTCTATCATACCACAAGGGCACTTGCTCAACTATGTTCATAGTAACTTTATTTGTAATAGCCAGAACCTAGAAACAACCAAAATGTCCGTCAACCAAAGAAAGTATAAAGAAAATGTACATTTACACAATGGAGTATTGCTCAGCAGTTAAAAACAATGACAACATGAAATTTGCAGAGAAATAGATGGGACAAGAAAAAATTCATCCTGAGTGAGGTAACCCAGATCCTTCAAGATAAACACAATATGTACTCATTCATAAGTGGATATTAGCTATAAAGTAAAGAATAACCATGCTACAATCCACAGAGCCAGAGAGGATAGGTAACAAGGAAGACTCAAGGACAAATGCTCAGATCTCCCTGGGAAGAGGAACTAGAAGAGATTTTGTGGATTGACTGTGGGTGTATAGGACTAGGAACAGGAGGGATCAAGTGGGGGAGGGATGGAGTGGGAGAGTACTGAAGTATAGGTTTTCAAAGTATATCCATATGAGTTTGTGGATTTCCTCAGTGTTTGTTATTTCCAGCTTATCAGTTCTAATTTTGTTAATTTAAATATTCTCTTCTCATTTTAGTTAATTTAGATCAGGGTGTCTCAATTTTATTTATTATCTCAAAAAACCCAACTATTTGATTCATTGATACTTTGCTTGTTGGTTTGTTTCTATTTTATTGATTTCAGCTCTGAGTTTATTTCATTTACTCCTTTTGGATGTGATTGCTTCTTTCTGTTCTAGAGCTTTCAGGTGTAAAGTTAAGTTACAAATAGATTGTTACATTTTTTATGTAGTCACTTGGTTTTTTTGTTTGTTTGTTTTTTCAAGACAGGGTTTCTCTGTGTAACAGCAGTGGTGGTAATGGAACTCTTTTGTAGACCAGGCTGTCACTGCCCAGCTTGGCACTTGGTTTTATGAACTTGCCTCTAGAACAGCCTTCCTTATATCCTTTAACTTTGGGTATGTGATATACACATTTTTCTTCAATTCTAGGAAAATTTTTCTTTTCTAATTTCTCACTTGGTCTACTTTACATTAAGTAATGAGTTCCTCATTTTCCTTAAGTGTATAAACTTTCTTTGTTTCTGTTGCTGATATCCAGTTTTAAATTGTGGTGGTATGATAGGATTTAGGGTATTATTTCAATTTTCTTGTATCTGTGGAAGCTTTTTATGTCTAGTATGTGATCATTTTTGGATAAAGCTCCATGAGGTGCTAAGAAAAGGCTATGTTCTTTTGTGTTTCAGTGGAACATGCTCTGAAAATATCTGTTATCTGTTAAGTATATTTGCTTTATAAGGATAGTTAGCTTCTGCATTTCTCTGTTCAGTTTTCTCTTCTTTTTTCTTTTTCTTTTTGGTCAGGATGACCCGTATATTGGTGAGAGTGTGGTATTGAATTCACCCACTATCAGTGAATAAGGGTCCATATGGGATTTAAGCTGTGCTATTTTGTTTATGAACTTGGGTCTTCTTGTGTTTGGTGCATAGATGTTAAGGACTGCGATATCCTCCTGGTGGATTTTTTCCTTCGATGAGTGTGTATTGTCCTCTATCTCTTCTCATTGCATTAGTCAGGGTTCTCTAGAGCAGCAGAACTTACAGAATGAATCTTTATATACACATATAAATGGGATTTATTGGAATGATTTACAGTCTGTAGTCCAGTTAATCTAACAATGGCTGGCTGTGAATTGAAAGTCCAAGAATCAAGTAGTTTCTCAGGTCACAGGACTCAGTGTCTCATCTGGTCCTCAGTATATGTTGGAATTCTGAAGAAGTAGGCTCTAATGCCAGTGAAGGAATGAGTGTACTAGCAAGGCAAGGACAAGCAGGCAAAGAGTAAAAGCTTCCTTCTATGTCCTTGTATAGACTTCAAGCAGAAGGAAGAAGACCCAGGTTAATGGTATGTCTTCCTATCAAGATCTGGATTAGAAGCATGTGTCTTCCTGTCTCAAAGGTCCAGATATCTTGGCCACAGTTTCCCCTTCTTCCTCTTCTCTCAGTCCCTCCTCTCCTCCAAGTCCCTCCTCCTCCCCTCTGTTTTAAACTCCCATCCACTCCTCCTTTGTTTCTGTTTAGGAAATAGCTGGTCTCCCATGAATATCAACAAAACATGCAGTCTCAAGTTGCACTAAATTAATAAGCACCTCCCCATGTATTAAGGCTTGACAAGGTGACCCAGTATTAGGAGTTGGGTCCCCAAAACCAGCAAAAGTGTCAGAGACAGTACCACAAGAGGATCAAGCTTCACAACTGTAAACATATATGCTGAGTGCCTAGGTCAGTCCCATGCAGGCTCCCTGGTCATCTTTTCAGTCTCTGTGAGACCCTATGAGCCCAGGTTGTTTGATTCAGGGAGTTTTAGTGGCATCTTTGAATCTTCTGGATCCTACCATCCTTTCTTCCACTCTTCTGCAAGTTTCCCTGAGCTCCATTTAATGTTTGACAGTGGGTCTACATATGTTCACATCAGTTACTGGGTGAAGTCTTTCTGATGACAATTGGAATAGGGACCAATCTGATCACAGGAGATCACCTGTTCAGGCTATGTATCTGCTATTGCTAGCAGTCTCTTTCAGTACTCTCCTTCCACACCCCCTACACTCCCAGCTCCCATTCCCAGAACCT
Source organism: Ondatra zibethicus (assembly GCA_004026605.1). Taxonomy (NCBI): domain Eukaryota; kingdom Metazoa; phylum Chordata; class Mammalia; order Rodentia; family Cricetidae; genus Ondatra; species Ondatra zibethicus. Next base: position 21,273 of record PVIU01018283.1, read on the forward strand.
GATCACTTATGTTTCCATCCCCATATGTTCTCAGTCAACTCACACAATACCCTCTATTTCCTCTTTCCAGGAAGATCTGAGCATCATCTCCTCATGAACCCTACTCGTTTGTATTTGAATTATCTCTTTTTAGAGTTTAAAATGGCCATACCAGGTTGTTTCTTAGGTCCATTTGCTTAAACTATTTTCTTCCATCCATTTACCCTCAGAACCTAAATGATGTCTATATCTGATAATAAGTTGTGTTTCTTGGCGTCAGCAGAAATATGGATCCTATTTTCACATTCATTCTGTTAGCCTATGTCTTTTATTGGGGATTTGAGAGCATTGATGCTGAGAGATACCATGAGTAGTGTTTGTTTATTCCTATTATTTTATTTATTCGTTTGTGTGTGTGTGTGTGTGTGTGTGTGTGTGTGTGTGTGTGTGTGTGTTTCAATTATTTTGATTTTCTAGTCTGGGATGATTTATTCCTTGTGTTTACTTGTGGGGTGGTTAACCTCTTTAGACTGAACATTTCCTTCTAGTACCTGTTGTAGTGCGAGATTTGTAGGTAATTACTGGTCAAATTTATGTTTTATCATGGAAAGTCTTGTTTTCTCCATTTATGATGATTGAAAGTTTTACAGGGTTTAGTAGTTGGGTCACATGTATGGTCTTTTAGAGTTTGTAGAACATCTGTCTAGTACCTTCTGGCTTTCTTGGGAAATCAGGTGTTATTCCATATGTTACTTCGTCTTTTGCTCTTACAGCTTTTAATATTCTTTCTTATTTCTGCATGTTTAGTGTTTTGATTATTATGTGCCATGGAGAAATTCTTTCTGATCTAGTCTATTTTGCATTCTGCATGATTTACATAACTCTATAGATACCTCCTTCTTTAAGTTACTAAAATTTTCTGGTATGATATTTTTAAAAAAATATCTTCTTTTCTTTGACCTGGGTTTTCTCTCCTTCCTCTATTTTTATTTTCTTAGATTTGGTCTTTTCATACTATCCCATATTTTCTGCATGTTTTGCCATAATTTGTTTAGATTTAATATTTTCTTTGGTTGAGGTAGCCATTTCTTCCCTCATCTTTCATGTCTGAGATTCTTTCTTCCATTTCTTATATTCTGTTGGTGAGGCTTGATTCTGAGGTTCTTGTTCAAGTTTTTATTTTTTTTAGGTTTCCGTCAGTTTGGGTTTTGTTTATTGATTCTGTTTCTATTTTCAGCTCATGAACTGTTTAATTCATTTCTATTTACTCTTTGCTTACAGTTTCATAGATTTATTTAAGGGATTTATTCATTTACTTTTCAAAGACATTTATTATATTCATAAAAGTTATATTAAGGTCTTTTTCTTGTGTGTCATCTATGTTACTATACTTAGAGAAATCCGTGAGAAAGTTGCTGGTCTCCGGTAGAGATACTATACTACCATTATTGGTTATGTTATTACACTGGTGTCTACCCATCTGAGTTAGGGAAGAATATATTTCTAGGTGCTGATATCTAGTCTCATCTTTTTTGGGGTGTGTGATCTATTTCTTGATTTCTGTTGCCCTCTTTGTTTTTTAGAAGAGTGTGTTTGCTGTGTGGATTACCTAGTAGTAGATTATACTGGCATTCTGATAGATGTGCTCACTTGGAGTTCTAGGTAAAATGTGTTCCTAGGTTTTTGAGAATTGAAATTTAAGAGTGATTATGGATTAGCAATAAGACTGAGTATATTCCCAGTAGGGAAGAAAACAAGGTGTTCTCTACCAGGTTCTGCTTAGTCCCCTGGGAATGAAGTCAGGTAATGAGTTGAGGCCACAACAAATAGTTGTTGGTGTCCAGCCTCAACAATTTCATATATTCCAGGGTAGGGGAATGTGGATTAGAAATGTTAGACAGAAAAGGAAGAGATACAAAAGAAAAGGGCAGAGACACAGAATAGAGTTGGGAGAGTAACGCAGTGAATACTGAATTAGGCCACAATTATTTTTTATATGCTTTATATACCATAATCCAAAAGGGAGGGAACAACGTAAGACTTCTTTACCATGATACAAGCAAGGAATAAACAAATTAACTACCTCTTCAATATCCAAAACATCAAGTAACTATATCCTGAGTTAAGTATTCTATTGTTTAGGCAGGACATTCAGGGATGGCACCATAGGCCAAGTATCCTGAAGGCAGCTACATCCTGGGGCAAATCTCCTGTCATAACCTTGAAGGAGCAAGAATAGGACTGAACTCTCTGATCTTTAGTCAAGATAGAACGAATCCATATCCATGGGCTCTGACGTATTCCCTCTTTTAAATTTATTTATTGAAGTCTGTGCTTCTGTTACAGCAAGACAACTGTACCTGGCTTAATTTGTCTTCTTCCACCTTCCAGACTTACTGATCACTGGCACATACTTTTTGTCATGCATGTCCTGTCTTAGATTGCCTGGAGGGAAAAAGATCTTACCTCTCATTAACTACAAATATCTATTTATAAAGGAGTAGGGGAGATCACAAAGCTAGACACCATGCACATCTGAGCCAACTTTCCATCAAGAGAGTTCACAAATAACTAGATAGTCATCAGCAAGCAGATAATGCTTTGTGATACACATGCTCTTAAAGACACAATATCTCCTAATAAAGAAGTAGAAAATGACCAAGATGTAATGGCCTATTTAAATTTTTCTTGGATGTCTTTAACAGTTTTTAGCTGCATCAAAATCCAAATTTTTGTCATTAAACATCAAATCTAAGGACTCATTGGCATCAAGTCAAATTTTCTTGGATAAGCTCTAACCTTTTTTTAACCAGTAGCATCTTCATAGTGAACCAAAGCAGCTACAAACATTAACAGGTCAATACCATAATTCTGGTATAAAAATTAACAATAAACACATAATTTGTCAAATTACAATTCTCATATCTTTTTTTCTAATCAAATAACATGGAAAATTTTCTATGATGGGTGAGCTATGAGCCTTTTTCCTATCCTATAGTCCAATTGCATTTCTGCTTCTAACTCTGGAAGATAAGTTTGAGCTGTTACAGTACCATCAGTAAAGTTTTGTCCCATTCCTCCCCATCAATCTGGGTGGTATCTTCAGTACCTCCAATGAGGTTTATTATGCTGAGGAGGGGCTTTAACTGCATACTACCTCTAAAATAGTGTTCAATTATTTCAGTGAATCTTTTTCCCACAGAGGGGGAGTCTCTGAGGCACCCGATTTCCAGACTTTCCATTTCAACAGCATTTTTGTACTGGCAAAAATGAATTCTGTTTACCAAGATATATTACAGATAAACTGCCAAACATTCAACCAATGTTCTTGGGCAAGCGCCAAAGTAAATAGTATTAACTAAGGTATGAAATTTGGTGTAGCAGGTATATCAGGAAGCAAGAATCATCAAACACCACCATGATCTCCTTTCCTGCTCAGACTGCAGCATGATGACATCAGAGGGTTGAAAAACATGTTTAGCAATCTCTCTCATTAGAACTCTTCTGAGAAGGCCTCAGCAGCTACTGTGCAATAAGGGCTTGTATGCGTCTGTTCCACACACCATATCAAGAGTTCATTAAGTCACCAAGCTTCATTCTCCTCTTGTGAAAAAACACAAACATGCCCTTGACCCCATATTAAAAGAGGGTTGGGTCTTTTTTTATAATCCTGTACAAGGGTCTTTCCATTTTGTTTTAGCAATATTCTCTCTTGTGCCATCATGCCAAAATCTATCTGCAGAAGATTGCTCATGGTTATGCACATTCAAGAAATTTAGAATAAAAAAGTCATGATTTAAGGCAGTATGTGGAGACTGAGGGTATAACTCCCCCTTTTTTATTTTTTGAAGTTGTAGTTTCAAGGAGCCATGGGGATACCTCACAATTCCTTGTCGTTGAAAATTATAATGAATGTCTGTTTTATGCTCCACATTCCACTGGGAAAAATTGCTGAAAATATATATGGATCCATTATCAATTTTTATAATTTTAGAAAGTCCCATATATGAAAAACACTTTAGGCAATGAGTTATCACATGCTTAGTGGCCTCTCCAGTCTGTGCAGTAGTCACCAAGAAACCTGAATAGGTATCAACTGCCACATGCATATATCTTAATTTGCCAAATTCTGCAATATGAGTAATATCCATTTGCCATAAATGATTAAGAAGTAGGCCTCAAGGATTTACTGCCAAATGAGGTACAGGTAAATACTGTGGGCATATATTATATTGTTTAACAATCTGACAAGCAATTTCTCTTGTTAGTCAAAATTGTTTTTTTTAACTTTTACTATTTTGATGATGTAAAGCATGTGATCGATTAGCAAGGTCAAGTTGAGATAAAGTGATCCATTGAATAAATTTATCACCTAAAGCATTAACTTCAGCTAATGGGCCAGGAACATTTGAATGTGCTCTAATATGACCCACAAAGCATGACAAATTTCTCCAGTGAACGGCATGTTGAATTTGCTGGAACTGTATTTTAACATAAATATTGCTAGTTCTAATGCAGGAACATAGAGAACTGGAGAGCCTTTAAATGTAAGACTGTCAGTGTATAAAGTTAAATGCATCATTTGCAAAAAGCTGGAATAGAGCTCACAGCTCTATTGTTTGAGTTGAGACCCTATCTTTACTACATATCCTTTACCATCAACACCATATGCTGCTCTTCCATTGAGAGAACCATCTGTAAAAATTAACACACATCCTTTAAGGGATCATCCATTAAAATTTTAGGAAAAATAAAGGAATGTATTTGTACAAATTGAGCAATTGACCAGTTGGAGAAAGATTATCAATTTGGCCTACAAATTCAGCAAACACAATTGACCAAGAATAATTATTTTGCAATAATCAATCAACCTGTTGCTTAGTATAAGGAACATTGATCACATTATTTTCCCTACCAAAATATTGCTGAGATTCCATCTGGCTTTTCTCTACTAAAGCTAAGCTATCTTTCTAATCCAAGCTGCAACATTCTCACTAGCTGACAGGCAGCAATTTACATTTTTACAAACTTCTAGGTGGGCAGGACAGCTCCCTGAGGCTGAAAGGTCACATTAACTCCTCTCAAATCCCACATCTCTCTCCATTCTCCAGATTTCTTTCTAATCACAAAAGTAGGAGAATCCCAGCAGCCTCTCCTCTGCCCATATAGGCCATCCTGCCTCTGTCCATTCCATGCTGATGGTCTCTGGGCGCTTGGAGCTGGAGGCATAGCCTTATAAACTTTCCTGTCTCCATGGAGGTGACTGCTTGTGGAGCAGAGGAGTGCTCTCCATCCAGCCTGAGAGGAGGAACCAGGAGGCTCTTGGTTCGCCCTATTGGGCCTGGGCAAGGTCTCATGCTTGGTGGTTGTGGTCCCCGTTGCAGATCAGAGATGGCATGTGGTGCCTGCCACTGCAGTAGCTTCAAGACCGAGGCGCCCACAGACCTGGCCAGCTGGGAGCTTAGGCAGGCAGAGACACACTATTTTCACTAATCGTGAAATAAAGAGAAAATAGTGAAATACAGGAAAACCCCTGTTTTCCTTTCCCTGATCTTGGGAGCAGATAGGTAGGGTCATGTCGCTTTCTGCCTGGCTAGGGTTGAGCAGCAGCTGCACATCCTGCACTCTATTTGCTGGCTCCCTATCTTGCTCCGTAGTGGCTGAGGCTACAGCATTTGCAGGTTGGCCAGATGGGAGCGTGGGCAGAGCTGCTGCACCTTCACTTCCCTGAGTCCCTGAGCAATCCATAAATTGGGCAGCATAGGGGAGGGAGCAGAATATTTACACTATCTGTAAACTTTAAAAATCTATGCATTTATTTCTGCTCCACCCCAGATCCTCTGGTTATTAAAATACACCCAAGAAAATGTACAGACAGCTGTCTGCTTGTCCTTGCCCTATATTTAGTTATATACAATTTTACTCCCGATAAGTATTTTTACCATTCTTCCACTTTTATTATCTATTTGAGTGTTCGCTTCTCCACCTCTACACCTGAAGTGTGATATTCATAAGTGACGTCCCTGAAGTTTTCCACTTGTACCACTGGCCACATACCCAGGTGCCATCTGTCGGGGTCCCACATTGGGGTGACATCTGTGGGGGTCCAGCCTCAACAGGTTAATTCATTCCAGGATAGAGTTGTGTGGATTAGAAATGTTAGGCAGGAAAAAACAGAAATACAAAAGAAAAAGACAGAGACTCAGGATAGAATTGAGAGGGCAACCCAGTGAATATTGAATTTGCCTGCATTTATTTTCATATGTTTTATATACCCATCTACAAGGAGGGAAGGCAAAACTTCTTTACCATGACACAAACAAAAAACAAACAAATTAATTACCTCTTCAATACCTGATACATCAAGCAACTATATCCTGAGTTAAGTATTCCGTTGTTTAGGCAGGACATGCAGTGACCACCCTTGAGACCAAGAATCCTGAAGGCAGCCACATCCTGGGTCAAATCTCCTGTTATAACCTTGAAGGAGCTAGAATAGGCCTGACTGAACTCTCAGGTAGAACAAATCCACATTCATGGGCTCTGACAAGTAGTCTGCACCAGAGTTCAGGATGAAACAGAGATACTGGATTTGAGGAGAGGAGGGTAAAGATCTGACACTCACCTACCTGCTTTGCTCTCCTTGCTTCTCTGTCAGGCTTGGCTGGTAGGTTGCCAGAGAAAATATGCTGGAGTTGGGGCCTGGAACAGGAGGTTGGGTGGTGAGGAATTTTGGAAAAGATCTGCATGATCCATTGGAGGTGGTGAAAGAGAGGATGGGGAAGCAGCAGGTAGTCTGTTGCAGAGATAGAAGTGAGACTTTGGATTTTGAGGAATAGAAGAAGATCTGTAGATGTTAGTTTATATGCTTCCCTCTCCTGAGTAGCCTTTGGGTACCCAGAATCTTGAATTTGTATGTGTGTGTCCTTCCATTCTTCTGCTTATTATTCTTCAGGTTTTAATTAAAGAATGACAGAAACTGAATGCGTTATATAAAACAAGTATTTGGTAAGATTTATTTTCCACATTTCATCGTATATTAGTCATACCCATTCAAATTATTTAGGGGCTACTGTGAGAATTGTGACATATATTTAAAATGTAGAGATTAGCCTTCAAACATAATTATACCATTTCTATTAGTTGTGCACATATCATTTAGCATGGTTTATAAAAATGCTTTCTACTATCCTTGGTCTTTCTCTAATTTCTTGTACGTTTTTTAAGTTATAATTGCTCCAAATGTTCCTGTTAAGCATATTTATTTTAAAAAGTAGATGTACTTAAATGTATCATTAATTAAAATTAAGACTATTTTATTCTTATTATTTTTGATGTGCTGCATTCATATATAAAATTCTTAGGACTTAACATCTTTTTCTTTCTTTCTGTTTGAAAGCAATGTTTTCTACTACTTGCAAAATTAGTTTTCAGGTGATGAAATTCTTCAGCTACTGATTGTCTGAGATTTCTTTTTTCTTTAAATTTTTTTATTCATTTTACATATGAACCAGAGTTTCCCTTCCCTCCATTCCTCCTGCTCTCTCCCACCTCCCCCCAACCCATGCCCCATTCACTTCTCTGGTGTGGTGTCTATTACAATCTTGTTAACCATTTTTATCTGTTAGGTAAGATGTTTTATTGTACTTTTGGTTCTTTGCGGTGTTTGGTTTTCCTGAATCTAAGAATTGATCTGTTACTAACTTTGGAAAATCTTAACTGTTATTACTTAAATTTTCATTCACTTTTCTTCTTTCAGTAATAAAGTTACATGTGTTACAGATTTTGGTAATAATTTGTTCTTCATACTGACAAATCATTTGGCTATATTTCATTTATATCATAAATATCTACTTAGGCTAAATTTAATGATAATGGACTAAATAATTTTGATAGTAGATATTTCAAAACAGCATAATGTTCAGGATATGGAATTGAGATTTCTGTTTGAACTCAGGCAAGTTTACAGTGAATATTCAGATTAAAAAATAAAGCAATAAGTTCATAGGTATGACTCTATTTAAAACTGTTGACAACATAGATTTGGTTATGAGTCTCTATGGTTAGTGCCTCTATGGCAAGTAATTTAGTTTGTATTACAGTAATAGAAGTGATATGATTTTTGGGATGCTATACATTGATGACTTTATGGTATGAGAAATAAAAACTCATTTGAAACAAGTTTGTTTAAAGTCATTAAATAGACTGAGCTGCAGGTGTGCACTTTTCCGAACAGGTCAGCTACAGTACAGTTTTCTAGACTCAGGCATGATGACATTCAGAAGTCACTACATCTATAGCAAAACCTTCATGCAAATCAGGCATCAGAACCTGTCATGCATGTGATGCTTGTTTTGTAGGCATACTGAGTGCAAGAATCATTGTGTTATGGAGGCTTGTGCAAAAGTATCAGAAAATAGCCTGTGAGGACAGGCATTGTGTTCCAGTGTCAGATTACACATAGAGATTTTTGCGGGGAGAAGTTGATATATGGATCTGTAAAGAAGAAATGTGAGTTGTGGTAAAGACCTCCCCAATGAGCTGGCAGGAATGTGGACCATGAACCAAGAAAAGGTTGTGTTATCAAGTAGAGGTGGTTCAAGAAAGAGGCTATTTGAAACAAAAGGAAAAGATTGGAGTACATTGGAGAAAAGACTATGTCATCATGTGCTCTAGATACTAGACCTAGCACTACAGTGAATGATGTTTGCGATACGAGGCTTCAGTTTTGCTTTGATCAAGTGTGTCCTTGTACCGCTTCTGTTCCTTTTGAAACAGAACTGTATGCCACAATGTACTGGAAGTATATCATTTTTTTCTATTCTAGGGATCATAGTTTAATTTTCTCTACTTTAGCAGTATTTGCTAGATTTTCAAAACAGTATTGGGATTGTTTAAACTGTGGGGAAACAGGAAGCTATACTGAATACACTTCACAATATGAAATGATTATATACCAAGAACTGAATGCTATAGTTTCAATTGCAGTGACCTCCAGTGGCTTATGTGATTGAACATTTATTTCCCAGTTAACAGTATTCTTTGGGGAGATTATGAAATCCTTGAGATGTTGTGCCCACCTGGCAGATACAAGATACTGTAGAAAGGCCATTGTTAGTACAGCAGAGGGAATTTTGAAGTCTACCAATTTCTACTTTCTGATCAAAGAAGATGGGAGAAGGGGTTGAAAGTTGATGGACTGAGTTGCTCCACGGTCCTTTCATCTTTATCTTAGTTAATTTTCTGTTGATATGGTAGCATTCTGGCAAAAGCAGTTTGAAGGAAAAGAGTTTACTATGGATTACAGATGGAGAACAGTCCATCATGGTAGAGAAGTCAAGGGATGAAGCTTGCTGCAATTGGTTACACTGTGTTTGTAGTCAGGAAGCTGGGAATATTTTGTGGTCTGATTTAGTCTTTTTCCTCCTTTATAGCAAGTCTAGGATCCAAGCCCATGAAATAGTACCGGTAATTTTGGGGTGGTTCTTCCTACCTCAGTTAACCTAATCAAAGCATTCCCACATGCACATACACAGAGGCTTTTTTGCTAGGTGATTCTTTACCCTATCATGTTGAAAACACTAATAATCATATATTCTATGATAAACTGAAACAATGGGCAAAAGTAAGTATGTCCTTCACTTTCTTTTGTCATTTATAATATAATATGATAGTAAGGGGAATATACTTAATATATTCCCCATGATAACTTTTTTATTTAAAACTTTTTAAATTTTACATACTATCCCCAGTTCCCCTCCCTCCCCTTCTTCCCTTCCCACCTTCCCCAACCCGATCCTTGATCCACTCCTCAGAGGAGAAAGGTGGCTCTTAGGGAGTCAACAATGTCTGGTATACCTAGTTGAGGCAGGACCAAGCTCCTTCCTACTATATCAATGCTGAGAAAGGTGTCACATCATAGGTAATGAACTCCAAAATGCCAGTTCCTGCACCCAGGATAAGTCCTGGTCCCACTTCCAGCACCCCAACAGAATAAGTTATAACATTGTCACACACAGTCAGTGTGCTTAGTTCATTCCCATGTGGGTTCCCCAGGTGTCAGTCCAGAATTCAAGCACTCTCACTAGCTTGTGTCAGCTGTCTCTGTGGTTTTCTCAATCATGATCTTGATACCCCTTGCTCATATAATCCCTCCTCCCTCTCTTCAACTGAGCTTCAGGAGCTCAGTCCAGTGCTTGGCTGTGGATTTCTGCATCTGCTTCCATCAGTTATTGGATGAAGGTTTTATGATAACAGTTAGGGTCATGACAAATCTGATTATAGGGGAAGGTCTGTTCAGGCAACCTATCCACTATATCTAGGAGACTTAACTGAGGCCATTCTTGTGGATACCTGGGAATTTCTCTAGTACCTTGTTTCTGCATGACAAAATAATGTATCCCTCTATCAATCTATCTCTTTCATTGTTCTCCCTGCCCGTCTCTCCTCCAACTTGGGCATCTCAAGCCCTTATGTTACCATCCTGATCTATCTGTTATATTACTCTTCCCAGTTTACCCAGGAGACCTTAACTAGTTCCCTTTCCTGGGACTCTCCATATGTGTCCTTCTTAGGCTCTTCCTTTTACCTAGCTTTTCTAGGGTTGTGGGTTGTAGCCATTTTATCTTTTATTTACATCTAATATCCACTTATGAGTGAGTACAAACCATGTTTGTCTTTCTGGGTCTGGATTACCCCACTCAGAAGGATGTTTTTCTATTTCCATTCCATCCATTTGCCTATAAATGTGAAGATGTTATTGTTGTTTAATTCTAAATAATAATCCATTGTATAAATGCCATTTGCCTGTAAATGTCAAGATGTCATTGTTATTTACCGCTAAGTAATATTCCATTGTGTAAATGTACCAAATTTTCTTTATCAGCTCTTCTGTTGAGAGGCATCTAGGTTGTTTTCAGGTTCTGCATATTACAAATAGTGCAGATATGACCATAGTTGAGCAAATGTCTTTGTGGTATAATTGTGCATCCTTTGGGTATATGCCCAGGAGTGGCATTGCTGGGTCTTGAGGTAGATTAGTTCCCAATTTTCTGAGAAACTGACATACTGATTTCCAAAGTGGCTGTATAAGATTGTACTCCCACAGCAATGGAGAAGTATTCCCCTTACTCCAAATCCCATTCCAGCACAAGCTGTCATCTGTAGACAGAGACTGTGCTTAATTTAAACACTGTTTGGCCAATGGCTTAGGCATATTCCTAGCTAGCTTTTACTTCTCAAATTAACCTATTTCTATTAATCTATGTATCACCATGAGACTGGCTCACTAGTAATGTTCTGGCATCTTTATCCTTCAGTAGTTACATGGCATCTCTCTGACTTTGACTAGTTCCTCTATATATCTCTATTTGGATTTCCCAATTGGCTTTACTCTGCAAAGCCATTGGCAAAAGAGCTTTATTCATCAACCAATAAAAGCAACACATATACAGAAAGACATCCTCCTCATCTTCCCTTTTCTGTCTAATTAAAAAGGAAGGCTTTAACTTTAACAAAGTAAAATTACATATATAAAACAGTTATCAAGCAAGAATTATAATTACAATATTTAGTCCATTGACATTTGACAAATTAAAGAAAATACACTATCCTCTATCCTATCTTTGTGAGTCTAAAATTTTATACATAATTTATTGTAATATGAGGGCTGGCTTGTTGGGGTTTATGTTCTGCCCAGTTCCCACAGCCAGCAAGTCACAAAGAAAATCACACAGAGAGTCTATATTAATGATAAACTGATTGTTCCATTAGCTCAAGCTTCTTATTAGCTCTTGTGGCTTATATTACTCCATTAATCTTATCTATGCTAGCCACATGGCTTGGTACCTTTTTCAGCAGGGCAGGTCACATCCTGCTTCTTCTGTGGTCTGGGCAGGACTACAGAAAGCTTCCTTCCTCCCAGAATTCTACTGTTCTTCTGGCTCCACCTTTACTTCCTGTCTGGTTGTCCCACCTATACTTCCTGCCTGGCCAATCAGCATTTATTTAAAACATGATTGACAGAATACAGACAATTCTCCCGCACCACTAATGTCAGAGCTAAGCCCATGATTTCTCTCAGTTAATGTCCGCAGTATTGGATGATGGACCTTCCTTGATGTTTGGAATTTATTTCAGAGAAAAATCCAAACATATGGAACAGCAAGGAAGAGCAAAAGGTGTGTAGGTTTCCCAAGATCAAATTCTTGGTGTAGGAGCGTATGCTGATCCACAGGTCCAAGCTTTTTACGAAGAAGTATTGTCCCTATGCCACAAAGAAGCCTTGAATGCTTAGGATATGGTACACGAACTAAGGAAAAGGGTCGAATCATATACCAGGGTTAGGCAGGGACAGAGAGAACACTTTACTGACTTTTTGCAAAGATTAATTAAGGCTTTGCAAATAGGAGTAACAGACCCAGAAGCTAGATGAATAATTCTTGAATCTCTGGCTTTTGAAAATGCAAACTTAGAATGTAAAAAGATAATTGGGCCTTTAAAGTAGATCAGCACCTATGGATGAATGTATTCAGCATACGATGAATGTTGAGACATTTGGCTATAATGATGAATCTTGGGTAGAAGAAGCAATTTCCAAAGCAATGAGGAGACATCAAACTGCCAAATGTTTTAACTGTGGTAAATTAGGACATCTAAAAAGGGATTGTAGACAAGGAATTTCTAGTAATAATATCTCCTCTGGGAATGACAAAAATAGGAGACCTTGGCCTTCAGGTATATGTAGGAGGTGTGGTAAAGGCCAACATTGGACCAATGAATGCAGGTCAACAACAGACAGACAAGGCAACCCAATACCATTGGGAAACCCCTTGAGGGGCCTCTCGCAGGCCCCCAAGCCGAAAGTGGCCCAGTCATTCCCAATTACAGTGGAGAACGTGTCTCACCAAGAAAATTAAAAAATCCAATGCCTGCTGTAAAAAGCAATACTGGTCTAAATGATGGGTTAAATGTGGAGGATGAGTCAAAAAATCCAGTAGGACCGAGTAAATGCATATTTTGGCAGACTTCTATTAAAGATCAAAGGCCAAACCTAAGAGTCTGTATAAATGACATTTTTATCGAAGGCTTATTAGACACGGGCGTGGATGTAAGTATAAATACTCCAGAATCTTGGCATCTGAATTTTTCCCTTCAAGAGGTAGATGTTCAGTTGCTGGGAACTGGAACCCTATCTTGTGTAAAACAAAGCACGAGATGGGTTGAATGCATAGGGCCTGAAGGGCAAATAGGAAGACTAAGGCCATATATAGCCAATATAGCAATAAATTTATGGGGCCGTGACCTGCTAAAGCAATGGAATACCCGGATTAACATCCCTGCAGTCCCAGGAACTCATAATTCTGGGAAGGATATAATGAGGTATAATGGAAAAAGGTCACCAGCCATTCAGGCTGTACAAGAACATACACCAACTAGCAAACTTTTAGAGGTACCAACAGCCGTACCTTTAAAATGGTTAACTGAGAAGCCAATATGGATCAAGCAGTGGCCTCTAGCTAAAGATAAATTGCAGGCTTTGGAACAGCTGATACAAGAGCAACTAGATGCTCACCATATTGAAGAATCAACCAGCCCTTGGAATTCTCCTGTGTTTGTTGTAAAAAAGAAATCTGGTAAATGAAGAATGGTGTCAGATCTAAGAGCTATGTCAACCTATGGGTCCTCCACAATCTGGAAATCCTTTGCCTTCTCTATTACCAAAAGGATGGCCTCTTATAGATATTGATTTGAAAGATTGTTTTTTCACTATACCTTTACAAGAAAAGGGTAGAGAAAAATTTGCCTTCACAGTGCCTACTTATAGTAATTCTCAGCCTACTAGGAGATATCAATGGACTATCCTCCCACAGGGGATGGTCAATATTCTCACATTGTGCCAATATTTTGTAAGTCAGCCATTGGAAATAATTCGTAAGCAATTTCCTAAGTCTATAATTTACCATTACATGGATGAAATTTTGTTTTCTTATTCAAATAAAGATACTTTAGACAGGATGTTTGAAGAAGTAAATAAAGTCTTGCCTAAATGGGGATTACAAATTACTCCTGAAAAGATTAAAAGAGGAGATTCTGTTAATTACCTAGGATACAGAATAGGTTTACAGAAAATTAGAAAACAAAAGGCACAAATGAGGAGAGACTGGTTATGGTCTCTTAATGACACTCAAAGATTGTTAGACATTTCCAGTCTACGAACAGCTGTTGGGATATAACACCTGATCTAATAATTCATTTAAACAAAACTTTAGATGGTGATTAGGATTTGAATAGTTCCAGAGAATTAACAGCTGAAGCAGAAAAGGAACTAACAATGGTTGAGGAAAAATTACAGGAGGCACATGTGGATAGGGTGAATTCAAATCGTACTTGTATCCTAGTCATATTGCCTTCCAGAATTTCTCCTATGGGAATTTTAATGCAGAGGGAAGATATTATTTTAGAATGGATCTTTTTACCACACGAACCAAGTAAAAAGTTAAAAACTTATGTGGAAAATGTCTCTAAATTAATTATAAAAGGTAAACTGAGACTTCATCAACTAGTAGGTATAGATCCAGCAGAAATTATAGTGCCTTTTACTACGGATGAAATAAAAAAGTTATGGGAAGACAATGAACCATGGCAAAGAGCTTGTGCTATTTTTTGGGGATAAATCAATAGCAACTATCCCAAAAGTGATAGAGTTAACCTCATAAAGAGAACTACTTGGATTCTTCCCTGAATTGTACGTGATGCTCCAATAACTGGAGCCCGTACATTTTATACTGATGGAAATAAATCAGGCAAAGCAGGATACAAATCAGAAGAATTAATAAGGTGGAACAAAGCCCTTATAATTTTGTCCAGAAGGCAGAATTATATGCCATTCTTATGGTTCTAAAGGATTTTAAAGAACCTCTTAATATAGTTACAGATTCACAATATGCAGAAAGAGTTATCTTGCATATTGAAACCGCTGAATTTATACCAGATGATACAGAATTGACTTCATTGTTTATCCAGGTGCAAGACATAATCAGAAATAGGCTTTTTCCTATGTACATAACACACATCCTATCCCATATGGGTCTGCTTGGTCCTCTAGCACAAAGTATTGCTGAAATTGATAAATTGTTGATTGGAAGCCTGTTGCAAGCCTCAGAATTTCTTAAACAACATCACTTCAAAAGCAAAGGTTTAAAGAAAGAATTTTCTATTACACGGCAACAAGCTAAGGAGATTATAAAGAGATGTCCTACTTACTTTTTCTATAATCAAACACTGTTGCCTGCAGGAAGTAACCCAAAGGGTACTCAAAGGAATGAAATCTGGCAGATGGATGTGTTCCACTTTACGGAATTTGGTAAATTAAAATATGTACACCACACCATAGACACGTATTCAGGTTTACAATGGGCAACTGCCCTGAGTTCAGAAAAGGCTGATTCAGTAATCACACATTTATTGGAAGTTATCATGGGTCTACCTGCACAAATAAAGACAGACAATGGTCCAGCATATATATCTAAGAAAATGAAACACTTTTTGCTTATTATAATATAAAGCACATTACAGGTATACCAAATAATCCTACAGGTCAGGCAGGTATAGAAAGGTCAAATCATACAATAAAGGATATGCTGAACAAAAAGAAAGGTACAGAAAATACCCCCCAGAAATAGCAGTGCATAATGCTTATTAACCTTGAATTTTCTTAACGCTAATGAGAAAGGAACAACAGCAGTGGAGAGATATTGGATAATGGAAATAACTTCTGAATTGAATCAACCAGTATATTTCAAGGATGTGTTGACCTCACACTGGAAACCAGGAGATGTACTACACTGGGGAAGGGATTTCGTTCTTGTTTCCAGAGGAGATGAAAAATTATGGATACCATCAAAATTAATAAAGATTCGCTTTGAAAAGGAAAACCTATTGAGCCAGAGAAATGGCAGCTCACCCACAATGGTGATAACCATACAGGTGGTAAGAAAAGCATTTAGGATGGGGAGAGGGTCCTGTTCTTGTCTTTGCAGGAAGATATTCATCTTCAAAAAATTCCATAAACCCCTGATGTTTGAATGCTGACAGGTAGAAAATTAACTGTCCAATAAGGATCCTCAAGAAAATAAAATATGGTTTGTAAGTACAAATGATACAATGTATACATTTATATATATATATGTATATATGTATATGTTTATGAATATATAGAGCTGGTTTTAGAAGTGGACAACGGCTTTGTCCTTTTTTAACTCCAAGAGTGTTGTTAAAAGAAAAAAGCAAGAGTTTCTATCCCATGTCAAGAACCATTTGATGTGGGACAGAAAGAAGAAAGAATTTAGAAAACATCTTTGCTTTTCTTTATATCTATTTTTGTATTTATCATACCTTTAATTGAATATATATTTCTGTATATGTCTATATATTTAATGTTTAAGGTTTCCACAATGAACAATGAATTTTCCTGCAGTAATGTTTGAAGTTTCCAGGAAGAAGATGGAGCCCCATAACAACAACTCCACCTGGTTGATATGACATCATGATACAGATAGTGCTACTACAAGACCTGTTTTGGGTAGCAGCTGCACAAGACGGTTCTAACTTGGTTAGCTGAAATGGTGCACATCTTTTACAACGTTTTGGCCAGTCCTCGACAAAATACTCAGAGACTATTTGCAATCTTATCAGACATTAGTCTTGAAATTTAACCATCATTTTACTTTCACAGGATCCCCTAGAAAGAACGTCGCCCCCATGACAGCTGGAAGTAATTCTAGAGGACGAGGTCCCCTCTCTCTGCAAAGTTTGTCCTCAGGTTTAGGGACATCATTTAGGGGTTGATTGTAATTGGTATATGGTTGAGGGTTGGGGGAGGAATTTTATAAGCTCAGGGACCTTTTTGAAAAAAAAAAGAGGGAAAATTGGATGATGGGATAATAGATTGGTATTTGTGAGTTATTGTTTACAATTACATTTGTGTAGATTCTTGTATATTGATATAAAGTTAAATTATATTGAATATTGTATGCATGAATGCTTCTACCTCTGTTTAAAACATTTTTATGTATTGATATATATATATGTATATATATTATGTATTGAGATATATATATATTTATTTACCATATTGCAGTGTATATTTCTACCTCTGATCAAGATACTTGTACATTGTTTACATTTGGAGGTCATTGTCCTCATCTATTGCACAGTTGTTTATTGTCTTAGTCTTTAAGTTAGGTATTAAGAATTGTCTTAGTCTTTAAGTTCTATAGGTATTAAGAATTATAGCTCAATAGTCATCTATGTTTGTCATACTTATAGTTAGACTAATCAGGTTCTTTATATACGTAGAGATAATATTCTGTATAGATAGATAATCTTCAACCACTTTAAGGATCTCTGAAACATGGTATTTAAATAACTTAGGGTTTTGTTGACATGAGACATAATTGCTCCTGGCAACACCAATCTATTCCTGAGAGAATGTTGAGCACAAAAGACACTCCACTTGGAGCCTGTTTTCTTCTTGGCAAAAACTGGCCTTTAGGCAATGAAATGCCCATGCCTCAACCAGTGACAAGATATAGTACCCAGAAATGGATAAACAGGACTGTCAAATCTTGCCAAGACAGGGTAAGATGGTTTTGAAACATTTCTTGCCTTTGAAAATGGTCTGTCAGTTATTCTAGGCCATAGCCAAATGTGGTCACTTCAATGTTGCAAAATGAGACTTTGGGTGATTGCTCAGGTAGCTAATTGTCTCTGTCATATATCGCTTGCTTTGGAAGCTACTTGATTGTACTTCCTGCCTGCTCAAGTAATATTATCTCCCTTCTCAGGCCTTCGATAGGGTTGAAGATTAGATACTCATAGTTATCGTCCTCTTATGATCTAGCCAAGCCATTTCCTATACAAGACTTAGACTCCATAGGATAGAATGTTTATTAAAAAACTTAGCAGTCCTTTGTCCTACCTGGACTGGGACTGAATGAGCATATGATCAAACCAGACTCTCTGATGTGGAGGCGAAAGTTGGCAGATGGAGAACCCATCAACAATGACACCAGGACCTATTTCTTCTGCATGTATTATCTTTTTGAGAACCGAGTCTTTTTGAATGCACTCCTTCCTAGGCCGGGAGGGATGGGGGTGGGCCTTGGACTTCCAACAGGGCAGGGCACCATGCCCTCTTTCAAGGAAGAAGGGGGAGG
>PVIU01018284.1:0-39467 GCA_004026605.1 Ondatra zibethicus
CTTCTTCTTCTCCTCCTCCTCCTCCTCCTCCTCCTCCTCCCTCTTTCCCTTCTTCATAAAACCACTTTGGAGTTTATTAAGAAAGGTTTTAATATTGACTTAAATATGGGAGTTAGGAGAACAGGAAGAGTGACATATAATAGGTTGTCTACAATTGGAAGAGATTGGGGGGGGCAGGTAAACACATTTTCTTAGCCACAGCAGATCAGTGAAGGCAGGAGCTGTGCTGTCTGTGTTCACTGACACACTGCAAATTCCTGCCATAAAACAGGTGATTGTACTGCCAAGCTTTATGTCAATTTGACACAAGTTAGTTATCTGAAAGGAGGGAAACTCAATTGAAAAAAAAAATGCCTTGATACAATCTGGCTGAAAGGCATGTTCTTAATTAGTGATTGATGTCAGAGGGCTTAGCCCATTGTGGGTGGGGCCATACAGGAGCTGGTGGTCCTGGGTTCTATAAGAAAGTAGGCTGAGCAAGCCATGAGGAGCAAGCTGTAAGCAGCTTCCCACCATGGCTTCTGCATAGGCGCCCGCCCTATTTGAGTCCCTGCCCTGACTTCCTACAGTAATGGGCTATAACTTGGACGTGTGCGCCAAATAAACCCTTTCCTCCTCAACTTGCTTATGGTCATGGTGTTTCATCACAGCAATAGAAATGCTCCAAATGATTGAATAAATGCTTGCAGGGTGTATCTATATACATGAGCTTTCTTTTTTTTTCTAGCCATTTTTGTTGCTCATATTCCTCCACCTTGAACAATGATGTTCACCAATGCTTTTCCAACATCATGTCTTCTCTTGTCTGTGACCCTTTCCACATGCTTTCCTCCTGCCAGGATACCCTGAGTCTGGTGGGAGTGCCCCAGTGTGGATTCTTGTGTTAGTGCTCATCTAACTGCCGAGTGAGTAGTAGTGGCCAGGCCCCTGCCTCTCACAAGTGTGTTCTCCAAGAATTCCATGCCACTTCTATAGCATCTGGCAATGCGATGTGACATACATAATACATACACATATATGTACACGCACACAAACACACACACACACACACACATGAGGAAACTAATTAGTATGGTTTTTGGAAAATAAAAGCATAACGGAAAAGATACCTAAAATCATGTAAAAAGAATGAAAGATCCGCCCAGACACTTGAGTCTGAAAGAACATTCTGAAATGTCAGCATTACTAGATATGAGGATGAACGCTGAGGTGATTTTCTTTTCTATTGACATTGCTAACTTTCTTGAATGGGTATAACTGATATCCTAAAGCTTAAAAACATCTTGAAAACCCTGAAGAATACCATAATATAAATGTCTGCTACATATATTAATACCCTTTCGACATATTGATGAACTGATTAATACATGCCTTTTTATTTTTAATTTTTCTTACATTTATGCATTCTCTTTCTCTCTTTCTGTACACGGCACAGCACAAGAGCGAAGGCCAGAGGACAACTTGTGGGTGTCGGTTGCCGCCTCCTGCCATGTGGGTGCTGGGGGTGGCATTTAGATTGGCGGGCTTGGCAGCAAGTACTTTTGCCCAATTCTATGACCTCTTGTTCGCCCAATGCACATCTTGATCATCATCTTTATGATACTTGTTAAGAGAACACTTTTGGGTTATCTTAAAAAGCAAAGGAAGAAATAAAGCTTCAACTGTGTGTTTCAGGTTTGTTTTCTTTTTCTGCTGTGTACATGGTTTTGAGAGCATTGCGTTTGTATTTTACCTGTGTGAACAGGCAGAGCTAGACAACAAGCAACCTCTTTGTCAGACAGCAAGATCCAGACTCAGTAAATTGCACAAACAGAGCTGAGTCCCCTTCAGGCTGATCCAAATACTTAATGAAGGACACGTGCAGACGCGGCCAGGTGCTTGACAAGTCTGTGCAGTTGATCCGATGGGGACCAGGCTTAACATACCTGTGTGCAACCTAGGAGCTATTTGCCTGTGGGCTCATATAAGAATAATCCAGAAACAAGAGTCATTCATTCACACACAATCCACCAAAATCTCAAGGTCTCAAAAGCTGTCTTCTTTTTCCCTGAAGTGGTAAAACCAGAAAAAGTGACCATATCTGCTCAAAGATATAGGATAGCGTCAATAATACAGACAGATCCATTAGAGGATTCTAGGTTGTTATAGAGATGCTTGCTTCCCTAGCTACTTAAGTATTTTAGAAAAAAATAGTTATAATATGAAAACTAGCATGTAGGTTCTTATCTCATTTGATCCATGATGAACATATTTAATATGATTCACTGTTCCTTGGACTTTTTATAATATAATGTATTGACAAGGACCCAAATTCTCTCTCTGCTAGGTTAAGTTAGTTAAAACAAAGAAACATACAATAGTCCTCTATTTTATTATTTTGTTCACTGGGTGAACCCACACCACTTAATTTTATCTTTTAACCCTGCCAGTTGAGTGGACCTTAGTAGGGTGGCTCTTTTCGTGGTCTGGCTTGTGGTCTCACTGAGACCATGGGCAGTCATTGGGCAGTGACATGGTTGTGGCAGGGTGTTCGCCACATGGATGGCCCTCTCTCCATCCTGCCAGGTCTTTTCCTGTCACCCAGGGCTTAGCTTGTTCTTCTTGGATCATCCTCTCTTTTAAGTTTAACATGGAGAACAACATAGAATGATAGCCATTTGTTTCCAAACACTTTCTCTCTTTTATTTTTCTTAGTCAAGGATGATTATTACCTATCCCTTTAAATAATTTTAAATGAAGTACTTTTCCCATATAGAACACAAAATTTTAAGTGAAAGTAAAAAAATATTTCTTTTCAAATACATTCATTCCTTTCATGATTTAGGCAGCATTTTGGTCATAATAAGAAATTATTATTAAGAAAAAAATAATCACATTCTTGTTTACAACTAGATTTTTGAGATTTATGTAATGAAAGTTGAATTGCATTTGCCTTTAAAATGGAAAGAGTTACACCTACTATCCTACCATAAAGGATAAATTAAAAGATAAATGAATTTGTAGATGAATGTTCCTAGTCAGTCCTACATAAGGCAGACATGATGTTAGTTATGTAAACAAAGAGTTGTTTTGATTAACTTATCTGGATTTGTATGCTTTACCATGCTAACCTGGCTTAGGCAATGATTATTTAGACCTGGATCAAAGAGAACTGGAATGAAGTCATTAAATGTATTAGTATAGGTATACCTGGACCTTCAGCAGTCGTGGGCAGTTCTATGGTATTATATCATCATTGTCAACATTCTCAGGTTTCCTCATCTTAAACCCCCATTCACTTGTTACCTTTGTGGGGCAAAGAATGAGAAGCCGCCGCCGCCGCCGTTTTAACTTAGAACTCTATGCACATTCATGCTCTGATATGAAGCAACATTTTCTTTTCTTTTCTTTTTTGGTTTTCAAGATAGGGTTTCTCTCTAGCTTTGCAGCTTGTCCTGGAACTAACTCTTGTAGACCAGGCTGGCCTCAAACTCACAGAGATCCTCCTGCCTCTGCCTCCTGAGTGATGGGATTAAAGGTGTGCACCACCACCACCTGGCCATGAAGCAACATTTTAGAGGTGTTTTACATTTTTGTGGGAGTTTGTTTTCATTCATCTGTCCTCTATTTGTCTGTCCGTCCGTCCATCCATCCGTCCGTCCTTCCATCTGTCCATCCATCCATCCATCCATCCATCCATCCATCCATCCATCCATCCATCCATCCATCCATCCATGTGATCTTGAGCTTTAAATTCTCACACATTTGGCAAACCTCATCACACATTTTACTAGTGTAGGAAAACTACATTTTACTAATAGAAAAATTTCCTACTCAAAGATCACAAAAATCAGATGTCTATTTTGTTTAGATTTTGGTACAATGAATGGAGGGTGAGACTTCACAATCCAATTAAGACAATATCTATTATCCTATAGTACAGCTACATATTTTTGTTATAACTTTTTTTTAAGTTGCAGCTGTTCCTTTACCTGACTTATCTCATTTCTTTATCTAACACCCACTTCCCAGCAACGCCAGCATATTACCGTCTCAGGGAAATACTCCCACTGTGGTTAGGTGGCCCTGCTCATACTTGCTCACCACAAAGCATCAATCCCACACTATTGCTAGTTTCTTCTGCTTCATCCACTAGTCTTTTAAAGTTTTAATAAAAAACAAAATGCATAAAGCACAAATGAAGCTTCCACATTACAAGAAGCCATTGCTCTAACAGTCCGAACTCACCCCTATAACTTCTACAGCCCACTGCTTCTACTCTTGTTGAGACCAAGGTGCTGTGTTTTCCTCATTATTTGACCATACCTATCACCAAATCTTCACATATGGACTGTTCTCTGTTAATAATTGAATGGGAGTTTTTTTTTTTAAAATAAGTTCTAACCTGGTTATTTATGTTTTTTCTCTTAGCTCTTGCTGTTCAGATGCCCCTTCTTTTGTAATTTGTTGGTGCTTTCTTGCTTTGGTTTGCTTGTTTCCTTGAATCCCAACCTGAAATTTTAGTACTGCATCTACATTCTCACCCCCACGTCCAGGGCCAGTTGGTGGCTCTTGGTGTGTAAGTCTCCCTCCACTGTGCCCTCTCGGCTCATCCTCTCCAAACTCTAAATACTTTTCAACATTCTGAAAATGTATATGATAATTGATAGCAAAATTTTTTCATAGTCCTTAGACCTGGTGCCCATTGCTTCCTTCCTAAGGAGAGTTTCTTAATAATGATTGCAATCCTTTGTCTCAGCCTCTCTATGTGGATTCTGCTATCAGCTTTCCTTGCCTGGACTGATGTTGTATTTCCTTATTTGTATTGAAGTTTGGGAATCTCCTTTGCTCTCTTCCACTTGCTGGGCTCTGTATTGGCTGTATTTGGTCAATGAAGGAAAGTAATTACATTGTTCCTTAAAACAGGGCTGTTCTATGGTACACGCATGACTCTTAATTACACCCTTTGTCCTCATGAACTGAATTATTCCTCCTGCGTAGACCCTTGGACTTGGTTGTGATGAGTTTGTTTTGCTTCTTCTCACACCAACTACAGTTCATTTATAAGCAACAACATATTCACTTACAGGGCGTGCAAAACCCATACTCCATGTATGGTAACCAGAGAGATGAGCATAAAAATATAGAATGTTTTCCCTCAGTTTTCTTTTATTTATAGAAAATGGAGATTACTTAATTAGTCTCACCAAATGTTAACTATAAGTGCAATTAGCGAAATGTCTAATAATGCTTGTTTTAATGATTCAGGTAATCGTATGCCAATTTATGTGTTCAATTAATTACTCAGATAGGATAAATGTAGTAAGGTGGGATTATCTAAGAAGGGTGTTGTGTGCTGTTTTGCTAGATTAAAATAAATAGTATGAGTGATATAGCCTTAAGGTAAAATGATCTAAAATAATATTTTAATATTTGAATAATTTAGTATACTGAACCTGAAGGAAAGGAATCAGCACACAATTCTTTAATTGTGTGGCTGAAAAATTGTGTCAAGACAGAAATTAATAAAGAAATTAAAGACTTTATAAAATCGAATGAAAATCAATACACAACATATTCAAACTTACGGAACACACTAAAGGTAGTTCTAAGAGGCAAGTTCATAGCACTAAGTGCCTACATTAAAACAAATGGAGCTATCTCATATTAGTAACTTAAAAGCTCTGAAAGGAAAAAGAAATCACACTCAAGAGGAGTAGGCAGCAAGAAATAATCACACAAGGCTGAAACCAATGAAATAGAAAAAATAAACAATACAAAGAAGCAATGAAACAGAGTCAGTTTTTGAGAAACCCCTAACCAAATTTGTTAGAAGACAGAGAAAGAATGTCCAAATTACAAAATCAGAAGGGAAAAGGAGACAATAACAATACAGAAAATGCAAACGATAATAAGGTCATAGTTTAAAACCTGTACTCCACCAAATCGGAAAACCTAAAAGAAAGATGGCGATAGGTATCACTTACCAAACTTAAGTCAAGATCAAATCAGCAGGTTAAAAGACATAACCTTTAATGAAATAGAAACAGTCATTAAAAGTCTCCCAACTAAAAAAAGCCCAGGACCAGATGGTTTTAGTACAGGATTCTACTGGAATTTCAAAGAGGATTTAATTCCAATACTCCTCAAATTGTTCCATGAATAGAAGCAGAAGGAACATTGCCCAATTCTTTTATGAGGCTACAGTTACACTGATACCCAAACCACATAAAGACCCTAAAAAGAAAGGCATTATATATCCATTCCCCTTATGAACACAGATATCAAAATTCTCAGCAAAATACTTGCAAACAAACCAAATCCCATTCAGCATGACCAAGTAGGCTTAATCCTAGAGAAGCAGGAATGGATATATATATGTAGTCCACCATATAGACAAACTGGAAGACAAAATCTACATGATTATCTCATTAGATGCAGAAAAGCCCTTTGTCAATAACCCAACACTCCTTCATGAGAAAAGTCTTGGAGAGATTAGGAATACAAGGGACATATCCAAACATAATAATGGTAGTTTATAACAAGTCCATAACCAATATCAATATAAAAGAAGAGAAACTCAAAGCAATTCCACTAAAATCAGGAATAAGACAAGCTTGTCCACTATCTCCATATTTATTCAATATAGTATTTGAAGTTCTAACTAGAAATCAAGGGGGTATAAATTGGAAAGAAAGAAATCAAAGTATCTTTCTTTGCAAATAGTATACATAAGTGACCCTACAAATTTCACCAGGGAACTCCTATAACTGATAAACGCTTTCAGCATAGTGACTGGATACAAGTTTAACTCACAAAATGACTAGTCCTTCAATATACAAATGACAAATGGGCTCAGCTATAATGGAAACAACACCTTTCAAAACAGCCCCAGATCATATAAAATATCTTGTGATGATTCTAATCAAGCAAGTGAAATACTTGTATAAGAATAAAACCTTCAATTCATCAAAGAAAGAAATTGAAGAATATATCAGAAGATGGAAAGATCTCCCATGCTCATGGATCAGTAAGATTAACATAGTAAAAATGACCATCCTACCAAAAGGAATCTACAGATTCAATGCAACCCCTATCAAAATTCCAACACAAATTTTCAAAGTTCTTTAAAGGATAATTTTCAGTTTCCATGGAAATATAAACATTCCAGGATAGTTAAAGCAATCTTGGATAATAAAAGATCTGTGGGAGGTATCATCATACGTAATCTTGAATTTTATTACATAGCTATCATAATAAAAATAGCATAGTATTAATTAAAAACAGACAGGTTGATCAATGAAATCAAATCAAAGACCAGGCATAAATCCACACACCTCCAGATACCCGATTGTTTGTTTGTTTTTGTTTTTTTGATAAGGCAAACAAAAATGCACAGTAAGAAAAAAAGAACATCTTCAAGAAAAGGTGCTGGTCAAACTGGATGTCTGCATATAGAAAAATGAAAATAGATCCATAATCACCACCTTGAACAAAACTAAACTCCAAACGAATCAAAAACTTCAACATAAAACCAGATACACTGAACCTGATAGAAGAGAAAGTGGGGAATAGCCTTGACCTCATTAGCAGAAGAAAAGGTCTCTGAATAGAACACCATTAACACAAGAACTAAGATCAGCTATTAATAAGTGGGACGTCATGAAACCGAGAAACTTCTGCATAGCAAAGGACACTGTCATTCGTGCAAAATGGCAGACTGCAGAATGGGAAAAGTTTTTTTTTTTTTTTTTTTTTACCAACTACACATATGATACAGGGCTAATATCCAAAATATTTAAAGAACTCAAAAGAAAGGAAACAACTCAATTAGAAATAGAGTACAGATCTAAAGAGAGAATTCTCAAAAGGAGAAATTGAAATGGCTGAGAAGCACTTAAAGAAATGTTCAACATTCTTAGTTATCAGGGAAATTAAAATCAAAACTACTTTAAAATTTCTTCTTACACCTGTCAGAATGGCTAAGATCAGTACGTGGAGTAAAGGGAACATTCCTCTGTTCCCGTTGGGAGGGCAAATTTTTACAGCCTCTATGGAAGTCAGTGTGGTGGGTCTTCAGGAAGATAGGATAGATCAACCCCAAGACCCAGGTATACCACTCTTAGGCATATACCCAAAGGATGCTTCATCCTACCACAGAGGCTCTTGCTTAACCATACTTGTTGCTACTCTATTCATAATAGCCAGGAACTAGAAACAACCTAGATACCCCTCAACAGAAGAATGGATGAAGAAAATGTGGTACTTTAACATAATGGACTATTGCTCAGCTGTTAAAAAGTTCATGAAATTTGCAGGCAAATGGATGGAACTAGAAAAAAAATCATCCTGGGTGAGGTATTCAAGACCTAGAAAGACACGTATAGTTTGAATTCTGTTCGATGTAAATATTACCTGTTAAGTCAACGATAACCAAGCTATAATACATACAGCCACAGTAGGAAGCACAGCTCAGAGGAAACATTGGAGAAACCAGATTTTTCAATCATGCAAGCATATTTTCTTCAAAGGAAGGAAGTGAATGATACCTGGAATGTCAGAGTGAAAGTGGTCAAATGACCCTTTGCTATTCTATTAGGAGCTAGCCTCCACCTGACTCCCCCAGTACCCTGAGCATTGTCTGGACCCTAATCCTAAGCTTTCTGTCTCAGTGAATAGAACCCATCCCTATGAAAAAGTGCTTATGTATTTTGCATCCTCCACCAATAGAATCTGTCCTTATGCTCATCACTGATCTTTCCTCTAGGTTGGAGCCTGGAACTTTGTTTATCAGCCAGTAGTACTCATTATCATTGTAAATGTTTTAAGTGCCCTAAAGCTTGCTGGGTACCAGATACCAAAGTGGTTAGGAATAAGGTAAGGAACTAAGGGCTACAGATATATCTGGTTAGGAAAGGAAAATGCAATGGATTTACATTTTATAATAGTTATGGATGGTGCAAGAGGGGTAGGATTGGGAGGATCAAGATGGGGAAGCAAAGAGGAAGATAAGGGAGGGAATATGGGAAGAAACAGCTAAAACTAAAGGTTTTTTAAGGGGTAGTATAAAAACCTAATATAGCAGAAGTTTCTTAAAATATATGCATTTATGAAGGCAATCTAAATAGAATCTCCAAATTTTGGGGAAGACAGAGTCCCATCTGACCACCGCATGTCACCAGTACTGAGTTAGGGTTACATCTAATTTAGTTTTTACCCAAAGTGATTACACGGGAATCTGAAAACAATTCAGGCTGTTGCCAAGACAATAGTTGCTATCCACAAACTGACAGCAAGACCCCATCACTGAAGATAAGACCTACACAACTCACTGAACATTAAGAAGTCAAGCTGGTGCCTACATAGAGTCTTCATCTCTAGTTCTAGTATCTAGTATCTTTGCTACACAAAGCTACTCTGCATACCAAAAGAGAAACATAAACACCAAGCTAACTACAAACCCTTTGATTCACAATGGTGTCCTGCCTGCAAGATGTTAGGGCAATGGTGGCACGAAGCTTGTGGTAGTAACCGACCAATATCTGATTTGATTTAAGGCCCACTCCATGCGACAGGTGGAACCCATATCTAACACTGCTTGGGTGACCAAGAACCAGAGGCTAGATAGCCAATGACCGTGGGTAAAACCAAATGCTAGTGTTCTAAAAGCAACAACAACAATAACAAAATAGCAAACAACAGCAATAAAAACACACCTCAACACTAAAATGACTACTAATCATATTCTGCTACACTGCTATACATCAATGCCTTGCTGAGCCATCATCAGAGAAACTTCTTCCTGTAGCAGAAGGGAACAAGTATAGAGATCCACAGCCAAATATTATGCAGAGAATGATGAGAGTCTTTGGAACACGCAGTCCTAAATGGGATGCCTTTATCAAATTCCTCCCCTCAGGGTTTAGGGAATGCCAAGGAAGAGGAGGCAGAATGAATGTAAGAGCGAGCTGTGGGCTGGAGAGATGGCTCAGAGGTTAAGAGCACAGGCTGCTCTTCCAGAGGTCTTGAGTTCAATTCCCAGCAACCACATGGTGACTCACACCCATTTGTGATAGGATCTGATGTCCTCTTCTTGCATACAGGTGTGCATGTAGAACACTCATATCATAACATTAAAATATTAAAACAAAAAGAATCAGAGAGAGCATGGGGGACATCAAGAAAGCAGACTCTCTAAATCAACATGCTCAGAACTCATATGAACTCACGTAGATGGAGACAGAGGCATACACAGGTCTGTCCCAGGTCTCCTTTGTATATATCATGGCTTCTAGTTTAGTGCTTTTATGGGATTCTTTTTTGTTTGTTTGTCTTTATTTGTTTTGTTTTGCATAACCCTTGCTGCCCTGGAACTCACTCTGTAGACCAGACTGGCCACCTCTGCCTCCTCCTGTGTGCTGGGGTTAAAGGCCTGTACCACCACCACTCACCTTTTTATGGGGCACTTGAGTGCGAAGGAACGGGTCTCTGATTCTTGTGCCTTACCTCGGACTCTTTTCCTTTTGTTTGGTTGTCTTGCCCAACTCCCATGTGTTAGTTTTTCTTTTATCTTATTATATTTTATAATTATCCTTTAGAAGTCTATTTCTTTTTCTAATGCAAGACAGAAAGAGAGTGGATCCATTGGAAGTGGAAGTAGGAAGGAAGTGGGAGGATAGAGGGAGGGGAATCAATCAGGAATGTTGCAGGAGGAAAAAAAAATCTATTTTCAATAAAAGAAATTATTGGAAGTTTGTTCTTTGCATTTATCATGATTTAATTTTCCTTTCCAAGGGTGGAGGTAGTTTTCTAGTCTGGGGGTTGATGAGAATAAACGCCACTCTGAGTTCAGGGTAATCCAGCTTAATGGTGTCCATGGAGAGGCTTTTCTTCTGTTCCACGTACTGTGCTGTGTGACCACCCTCTTTCACAAGACTCTTTTCCCTTGCCAAGAGGAATGGGACGAAGCAAACATAATATACAAAATGATGGGTCTGCTGACCTCTGGATCAGTGGCAGAGGTGAGTCTGTATTTACTGGCTTTTCTTCTTAATGAAGGGATGGAATCTAAACCACCAGAAGTAAGATGCTATAATAAGCTCATGCCATCCCAACCTGGGCTTTTGCTTTGGTTTTAAAATTCCACTGGATTATAAGCAGCTTTGGAAAACTTAAAAACCCTAAAGTAGCACATTTTAAAAATGATATAATTTTTATTGGCCTCTTTCAATTCATTATCCACTAACTATTTGAGTGTTTAAGAATTATTGCAGATTTAAAACTCAACATAGAAACTTTATCTTATTAGTTAAAGTGTTTTCTTGGCATCTTTGTACCTTTCTAGTGTACAGCTCTTTAAGGGTTTAATCTATTTCAATTTTCTAGCTGTTTGTTAAAATTTCCTCTCTGGATTACAAAATAATCATTTGTGTCCAAATACTGTACATATTCTGTGATTTTCTATAATATTTACCTTTAATTTTTCAAAAAAAGCTTTTTGCTATAGTTGGTTTTTTTTTTTTTTTTTGGTTTGCTGATCAAGATGTATCTCTAGGTTTTTCTGTTTATTTTTAGTTGTTGTATGTTGCTACTTAATTGTTATTTTAAAAACACTCCTTTAGGGATAGGAGACATGACTCAAAAGTTAATAGCACTGGCTGCTCTTCCAGAGGACCTGGATTTGTTTCTCAGGACCCATGTGTGTGACAACTTAGATCTGTTTATGACTCCAGTTCATGGTGTTCAATACCTTGATTCTGGCCTCTTCAGGCCCCAGACATGCAAACAGCATATGCATTCACTCAGACAAAACACTCTCTCTCACACACACACAAAGAAATAAAACCTTGAAATAAAAAGCTCCCTTTAATTGGGCTAAACAGTGTCCTATAAAGGGGTTGGGACACTATCCTTCCCTGACTGAGGATTTACTTGTGGGTTACTTACAGTTGAAGAAAAGACATTTTGCTTGGTGTTGTAGCTAGTGGTGTGGTGTTTGTGCTCCCGTAGAAATATCATCACTTGTGTTCTGGGAACCAACCCTAGAGAAACTCATTGAGTCATACCCATGCATAGAAGCCATGGATGTAGAAAATGACTGATCGGAAGGGGATCAGCAGCAGTGGGAAGGGTAGGAGAGCCTAAGGAGGGAGGTAACTGGTATCAAGATACATTTGGAAACAAACAAAAATGACCCAGAAGACCCATTGTGCTAAATTTCAGGAGACACAATTGTTAAGTAATGTGTCCCTCGCCCCCAAACTTCAGCTCTGGACACTTATGCCGAGGATTGTTTGAAGGCAGAGACCTATGTGTGCCGGCAGAGGTATCTGGAGCAGAATGGCAGAAGCAACCTGCAACAGGGCCATTGCAGGTTTACCCTACGGTCTCTGCAACTATGAATGATGACAATCAAGAAGACAGTGATGAGACAAAAACCCTCACAGCAGAAGTGAGAAGAATCAGATAAGATGTGTGTATGAATGTGTGTGTGTCACCCGCAGGCACACCCACGCACGCTGTATAAAAGGGACGGACTAGAAGGAAACACTGTGTCCTGTTGATGTGGTGGCAGTGGTAACCACGGACAGTGGTTTATCAGAACAGCTTTCTGGCTTAACAGAAAGAATGCTTTGCATGTAAGGATAAACAGGGTAGCTACTCCCAGTGGCCTCCAGTGCGCCTCTCACCACATTTAGAAGCAGCATGTGGGTATTCCCGAAGGCTTGGTTTAGTCCACATCAGCTCCATGGTGTTCTCTCACACCGCTATTTCAGGAGCCCCGTTCTCTAGGCACCCGCTGCATGTTTCATCAGGCACACAGCTGCAACAAGTTGACTCAACATGAGGTCCCTGGGGGGAAATCTCAAACAAGATGTGTGGCTATTCCAATGTACTTCCAAACAGTACAGCTTCATAACCGTGCACCAATTACAAAGAGATTCTGTCTCAGCTTCAAATCGGCAGCCAGACAAACTAGTTTTTACGTAACAAGACTGATGGCATGACACGACAAGTGCAAGCCGAGTTCTTTGCCCCAAACAAATTGAGTTTGCGAGTATGTAAAGGCTTGAGGGTGGAGCCCAGCAGAAACTGCAGACTTCCTGTCCTCCACTCCCTTCTCCTCAGCTGCCCTCTTCTCCCCTCCCTCCTTCCTTCTCTCTTTTCTTTGTTTCTCCTCTTCTCCTGTCAGCTCCTGTTTCTTTCTCCATGTCCACTGTTGCTTTCCTCCCCACCTCTCTTTCTTTCCCCATCTCCCCCTCCACCTTTTGAGACAGGGTCTAATGTCTAAGGTAGCCCAGGCTTGCCTTGAGCTGACTATGTACTTGAGATTGCTCTTTGGTTTCTGATCCTTCTAACTCCATTTTCCAAGTACTGGGATCACAGGTGAGCCCTCACACACATTAACACCTTTTTTTTTTTTTTTACAGGTCTGGTTTAATAATAAATGTAATCATGAGAAGTATTTTCTAAAACTTTTATGAGTTTTCTTTATTCTATCTAATTCAGGCTTTCTTCAATTTCCCTCACCAAAAAGTATGTCACTGTTGGATTTTTATATCTTGGATGACTTCTTAGTTGGTACTGTCACATTTTTTAGTTTAATGGTGCATGCTATGGTTTCGCAAAGCTGGATCAGAGGTGGGGTGGTCTATAGCCAGGGTCTATAGCCGGTAGCTTTTAATGAGATGCAAAAGCCCTATGCATCATCAAACGAGGATGTTGGCATACATGTCTTTAATCTAGATGTATGATAGATGGCGGGTGTCAATTTTTACTTAAATAATAAATTATGAAGACAAACACTCATCATGGTGTTTTCTATTAGCATGAAATGCCTTCCACAATGTGTAAGATGGACTATTGAACAATGTCAGACGCCAAAGAAAAATCAGGGGGCAGTGGCACTTATTCTTGCCATTGTCTCTGCCAGCAGAAAGACATCTTTGCCCCCTCCACTGTGGAAAGCATGGAGGTTCCATTGGTTCCATATGAAATAAACGTGTGTGCTGATGTGCAAAGTGCTTCCGCAGTGTGTGGATAGACAACACCTGACAGAGCCGCTGGCTGTATTTCTAAAGACATCTTTTCAAGAACCCCTCCATTCTACCCAAGCCCTCCTGGCAGCAGGAGAGCAGTTGTCTCCCTGTGAGACTCTGCAGGGCCGTGCTTGCTTGTGAGAGACCTGGACAATGACTGAGCAGAAATTCCTACTCTATAGTGTCGTGCTTGCTAAAGAGTGATGCCCTAGACAATGACTGAGCAGAATTTCTTTGATTTCATTATTTTAGATTTTGTACCTAAAAAGTAAAAATGTTTTAAGGTGGCTAAATTGTTATTTTCATTTAGAAGTTTTAGTATATAGAATCTGTTTAAATATTCTCTTAAAATATATCAGACTGGTGGGAAATAAATGCCTGAGGGCAACACGCTAAGACCCTACCATGTTCTTGTGACTGAGCTAAGAGCTAGGGGCCCAATAACAGTAAGAAACATCCTCTGTCTTCAGAAACTACTGTAAGCTGCTGTGGCTCTTCTAATTCTAACTACATTAACGCAACTTTCCTCCAGCGGCTTAGCAAGTGGTTTTAAAAGAGTATTCTAGCCTCTCATTTGTCTCTCCCAACATCACGTTTCTCCTGGCACTTCATCGGTCTGGAAAGAAAGTGAGCCATGTAAACAAAGCATTGCATTGGATTCAGATGTGGGCAGACTGAGGGCAGGTGGTGGTGGCGATTTTTTTCTGAGAGGTGAAAAGGATAAAGGAAGAGTAACTGGGTGAAATGAGAGCTATCCCGGTTTTCAGGTTATTTGGGATACAATGTAGAGAAGGGAAATCCAAGGTTGGCAGGGCAGCAAATAAAAATGCAGAATTTTATTGAGGTTTGTTTCTTTGGTGTTGTTTTTATTTTTGTTTGTTTGTTTTATAACCTTGGCGCCATAAGTAAGGTAGGACTGTGTAAATGACAATTAGACATTTTGAGTAACCGTAGTTAGCGTATGGGAATGGCTGTGCACATTGCACACACACATTGTTCTCTCAATGGTACGAGTGCTTGGCCTGTTTTGAAGGCGTAGAAAGGTTTGGAGGCTTGACGGCTTGGACACTGCACCCCTATTACAAGAAATCGCTGTTAGCTTCCAAATTACAAGTGTTATCTATCATTTCATTAGCAGCTAGAGGCTAAAGACACGCAACAGCTTATTTAGGCACGACTTACCCCTCGGACTTCTTATCATCTGAGTCTTTTGATAAAAACGGAGCAGTAATTACAGCCAGCACAACATTCTCTCCGGAACTCTTTGCCCCATGATGAACGGTTAGTGGGGGTATGAGTGCCTTAAGGCTTTGTAGGTGCAAGGAAGGCAGACACAATTATTATGTTCTACTTTATGGGGGATACAGAATAATAGACAGGCTAGGTGATATTGTCTCTCAGATATACCCTGGCACAGAGAAAAAATAGACAAAAAACAAGATCCCCACTTTGAACACAGCCAGTATATTGGCTACAGGACTTTTGACCTAATTTTCTCTCAGAGGTCCTGATTTATACTAGGGATCCACAGAGTACTGCAAAACTAACTCCAATTAGATTGTAAGATCAGTGTTAAACCAAACATGTGATTCAACCCCTGAACCACAGCAAATAGCTCTTAAATGTGGCCTGGAGTGCGGAAGCAGAGCAGACCTAGGGGTTACAAAGTGCTTCTGTGGGGGAAGTGCCCCAAGGTTGGGCTCTTTGTAACCGGGAAGGAGGTTACCTTCTTAGGACTGGGCACCATATGGAGGCCTGGACAGGAGGAAGGAACAGGTGCCTTATTCTGCCCCTCCACTCAGACTGAGTCAGGTGAAACAATGCTTCATTACTAAGTTAGTTGAAGCCGAATAGCCTTCACTTGAGATTCAAAGACATGCTGATAGACAGGCTCACCCATACATTAGGTAACGCCCTGGATGGGACCTGGGAAAAGAGATTTAGATGGAAGATAGCTAATGGAACTGGATGGTCTTTAACTTCTAAGTAATGCATAGCCTAGTTAGACAAAACTTTCAGATTCGGCCCATTTGATTGCTGTGAGGCGATTCACTTTATCACTCCCCTGCATTCAAAATGACCCTTGATCACTTCTCACCCGCATAGCCGTCATGGAGCCTGCTTTTCTTCTAGCAGAACTAGAGTGTAATGCTTGGCAGGAACCTATCAGAAGATTCAGGCATCATAGGTAGCAGCCGAACCATTCTGTTTTAGGAATGGTATTTTTCTTCCTACTTGAAAAGAAGACTAGGTATATCACTTTTCAACCTCATCAATTGCTAAATAGTTGCACTGAGGAGGGACACATTTTCTGACCCTGGAGTCGCTGTTTATTGTAATCTAGCCATCTTGGAATAGCATTCTCCACTGAAATTGATAATAGCTCTGCAAAGTTAAAACACATAATGGAACTCCATAGACTAAATCAGCATATAGAAGCAACTTCCCACATGGACGAAAATCACATCTCTGTGGTGTCCCTAAACCCAAATGGATGACTTTATTCTGAAAAAGAGATGCAGCCAGGTAGAAGAGGAGAGTGGAACCTTCTTGGTCTACTGTTATGAGAAGGAGCTTGGGTCGTTAAAGAAGGGAGGCCACAGGTACCCTGAGCTGGCTTGGACTGGCTCCAGAAATGAATATGTATGTCGTAAAGAGCTCCCATTATCTTCACCTTGGAGACACGGTGCTTCTGAACTTCACAGGCTTCGGCAGAAATACCTCTGTTCTCTTTGAGCGTGCGCTTGTCCTCTGTGGATGGTGGTGTGGTTTTGCCATGAATCGGATGCTTGCTTTTATTCCTCCAGAGCCAAAGCATATGAGATCCGATTCCTAAAAGCATTGCCCATATTTACATTTTATATATGTGATTCTTTCATACTTGGAAAAGTCAGTATTTTATCCTTTTTCTTCTTCTTCTTCTTGATTTGTATGAGTGTGAGCGGTGAGGGCTGGATGCAGGGTGATAAATTTCCAAGCTTCATGGTGACACAGATGCCAGGCCTGGATTCTCAGAAGAGTTTTATTAGTGTCGAAGACTATAAATTATTCTGTGCTGACACCCCCAAAACCATTTCAGGGAATTGCTAACACGCGGAATATGCTTTCCTCACAATTTTAACTCTCGAGTTTGAAACCATCAGTAGGACTCTCTGTCCGCTGTTTTGTCTCATGTGTAGGTGGAGGGAGCAGAACAGCCATAGTTTGAGCTAAAACTCAGCTACTTTGGTATGAAATATCCGGGAAGAGTTAATCTGAGGAAATAGCTATATGTCAGCAGCTGTCACAAAACATGCAGCTGGCTGTGGAATCTGGAGCAGCTGGCAGACGGAAATACAGCTTCTTCTTCATGGGAAAGGAAGACTGTCGGTGGGATCTGTCCCCTTTGAAGAGCTCCAGCTTTTGTATTTCTAATTTCGGACATCAGCAGCCTCCTTGCAAGGACTAAATGAGGCACAGGATGCTCCACTGAGCCCTTAATACCCGCAAAATTTCCCAGTAGCAGGAATGTCTTAAGTAGAGCTGGATGTGGAACATCCATTCGCTATGCCAGAAGCCAAGCCGTGAAGTCCTCCAGGAAGATGCGCTCCTGGCGTCCTGCAGGTGTGGGTTTTCCCTCAGAGGGTTCTATGGGAGGCTTCTTTATCCCATCCATCCCGAAGTTTAGAGCATTTTTTCTGTAGCTATTCCCTGTTTAAGATAGCACAGCACCTCTTAGGCCAACCTGTGGTTCAACCTGTGGTTCACAGTCACTTTGCAGGTCACATATTAGACATTCTGCAACTCAGATATTTATATTAGGAGTCATAAAACTAGAGAAATTACAGTTATGAAGTAGCAATGAAATAATTTTATAGTTAGAGGTCATGAAATGCTGAGAAACTGATATTTTAATTTATTTTAGGTATCTATTTAAGAATTTTTAAACTTAAATTTTGTTTTGTGTCTTTGTATGTGTGTACCAGGATCTATAAATGTGTACTGTGTGGATGCCTGGTTCTGGAGGAGGCCAGAATAGCGAACCTGATTTTCTAAAACTGGAGTTATCAGTAGCTGTGAGCTTCTTGATATAGGTTCTGTGAACTGGACCCAGGTTCTCCACAAGAGAAAAAAGTGCTCTTAACTGCTGAGCCAGCCTTCCAGCATCCGTGGTTTATTAATTATTATTATTATTATTATTATTATTATTTTGAGGCATGATCTTGCTTTTTTGACCACAATGCCTTTAGCTCACACAGATCCCCTGCAGTCTTGCCACAGCATGGGTTCAGGTCCTGAGAAGGGAAAGGGGTGTCATCACTATGAGAGATGAATTGTCCAACCGCTAGATGAGTTTTTCACAAGTGACTGGCCCTCAATACTTCCAGCCATCTTTATTTATGCATCAAAACAAGCATGTTTTTCTGTACTAACAAACAAGTTTCTCCCATTCTCCATTGTTAACCTCCAGCAAAAACAAACATGTTAAATATGCTTCCCTCCCCCAACTTTTACATCAAAACATCTTTAACCACAACAACACTTATCATTTTGCTAGCTTGGCCAAATATGGAGCCAGGTACATCTTCTCTTACAAAATGCAAAGGTAATAAACATAGGCACACATTTTCAAGAACAACAATCTCATTCAAAACACATTTACAGAAATAGGGGTGATCCGCCTCCCATCCTGTCTGGGGTCTACAGTTACCATATTTAGATCTATTTTATCTTTTATCATAACAATGGAAAACTATAACTATCCATTCTTTAACTCCATCAAAGACTCCAGAAGGATATAATATTACCTAAGTAAACAACTTTCAAAATTCTAGAAATGACAGAGACATCTCGTTGCCTGTACAGTCACCCAAAGTTCCTTTGTTCCATTGGGGCATCCATTTTTAGTCTACAGGCCCATAGTATTTAGCAGACTTTTCCATGAAGCAGGAAAATTTAAAGACAGTTTAGTCACTTTTTTTTTTTTTGTGTCCTGCAGAATGTCTCGCAGATTCTTTCATGAAGCAGGAACCCTGAAGGATCATCTCACCTTTAGGCAAGTTTAGCAGTCCTCTCTCTTCAGGTTCTTTGTGTCCAGTTTATGCAACAGTCCAGACAAGAGCACTTTCTTGCCCAAATGGCAAACCAACTCTATAAGGAGCCTCTTTGATGCCCATCTTCCTCTTGAAGTAGCTGGTGCTGCCAGGAGCAGACATGTCTCATTGTCATGAAAAGTCCTAAGTTATTAAAACATTAAATGCCATATTCTGTCATCTTTGAAAGATATGAAGAATGTCTATCTAACTGAAATATACCTCTATATATCTAGAAAATCTAACTAACATGACTACAAGCTTGACTATATCAATGATTATCTACTAACAACCTATATTTCCTAATTATACATTACATTTTTAAATGAACTACACAATCACAATACCTTAATCAAGATCAGAAATACATATATATAACAAAATTGACCTTAAATTTATATCAATAAAGTAAAATTTATACCAATGTAAATTATCCATATCTATATCATCTCCCCCTTTAAATTTAAATTTAAAGAACATTTATAAACAATATTTGGGAATATGGGCGTAGTTAAGTGGATTTAGCACATCACGTTGAGGCGCCAATTTGTTGCATGAGGCGCGCGGGCTGCGTTCCCAACACCATGCTTCTCTGGCCCAATATGGACACTGGTTAAACTCATACCGGTAAGCCACAACTCAAGTGGCAATACACATTAATGGGAGATGGACTAAAATAATATGTGAGAGTTAGCCAATAAGGGGCTGGAGATAATGGGCCAGACAGTATTTAAGTGAATACAGTTTCTGTATAATTATTTTGGGTACCGGGAGCTGGGCACAAGGGGCCCTGCGCCGGGAAGCAGGCGCTGGGAACACAGCCCGCGCGCCTCATGCAACACGCCTACTCTCTCCTCCTCTGTCTGCTTGGAATTCCTGCCTTGCCTTATTCTGCACTGCAATAGGCCCAAAGCAGCTTCTTTATTAACCAATGGTATCCACAGCATACAGATTGGAATCCCACATCATATGTATACACAATCATTGTCTCACAACTTCATTTCTGAGAGACACTGCATAGAAAAGAGTCATTAATAAAAAAAACACATTAATTTTCATGGTAAAATTATGATTGTATCTCATCCTAACCCAGGATATTCAAACAATTTCCAAAGACAAGGGAGAAAACTTAGATTACTGATAAACTTAGACTGTAATAAGACCAGTGAGCCTGAGGTCAGCATGGGCTGCAAACAAGCAAATAATGCCATCAACACAACCGCCAAACACCATTTTTAAAGGAAGTTCGACATTTGGTTCAGTGAATTTGGTATTTTAAAGAGCTATCCTTTGGAAGATCCATCCTTTCTATTCTACATGTTAGTGGGTTAGCTTGTACTCAGATTACATTTAAAAATACAAAGATTGAACTTAAACATATCTGTAATGCAAAATAAAAGTTAAGAACATTGGTATTCCAAACCAGCCAAAGAATGCTTATGCACCAGGTTTCCATGGTGCAGGGTTCTTTAAAAAACAAACAACAGAAACAAAAATATGAAACTGTTTGCATTTCTTTTATATGTTGTCTAGAATCTATGGCAAGATTTTAAGCACCTTACTCTTACAGTGTACTTATGTGTCGTATTTGGGCAAAAAGTCAACATACAAAGAAAAATTCATTGAAATTATTATATAAAATATTTCAAGGTCCTGTGAAAGTTGATAAGTTATTGTATGGTGAAGTCTTTCTATGCCTCTCTGCATAAATGTGCATTTATGCAAGCTGGCAGGGAAGGTTAGGATACAATGCTGACGTCTACTGAAAGCTATAAAATAAGTTTTAGGACAGCTTAGGGAAGATGGGGATCCCCATGCCCTGTAGTGTGTTTGATCTCCTCTAATGACTTTTACATGGCTGTGATAGAAGACTGGAAAAAAATTGCTACAGTCCATCTTTTTCTGCTGTCAGCTAGGAGGAAATATATCTTCACTTTGACATTTTCTCCGACTTCCTTGACATTTATTAGTGATTAGGAAACGGAGGGAGATGTGGGAGAGAGGAACACATGGATGGAAAGCTCAAGTCACGTGCCAGGATGCTGACTGTTGCTTTGAGAATTGGAACTCGAAGAATGGCATAAACAGCAAACATGCAGAAAACACCCAGTAGCAAGAACCACTGGTATTTTATTTCTGGTGAAGCACAAACATTTTTCAGGGGTGAGGGTGTGTAGAGGGCATGTCAAACCTTCCATTCTCAAAGGAATATTTTGAGCTTAATGGAGTGGGGGAGGGCCTATCCTAACAGCCTTTCTCAGCTGCTTAGAAGGAAAAGCTTCAGAGTCCCACAAAATGTCTGGGATGGGATTCCTTGAAGGGAGCAAGACACACCCTGCAAGCAGAATATAAACAAAAGAACCCCAGCTAAGGGACAGTAAATGACCAACTTCTAGAGGAAACACACACACACACACACACACACACACACACACACACACACACACACATGTATATTTCTGACCTGTGGGTAATGTTACTCACCAGCTGGACTGGAATAGAATGTGTAGGATTATATGGTTTTACTTGTTCATTTTTAAAAAGAAAAAAGGGATTCATTACATCTCTGCTGATGGGAATGCACGGGAAAGGCTGTGTTTAATTGCTCACAGAAGCCTGAGAGGTAGTGAATTAATTTAGAATTTTGTTAAATGGATTTACATGGTGTTTACATGGCTTGAAAGCTATTTTGAAATAATAAAGTTCTCAAGTAATTTGCAATGCTTTTAGGTTAGATACTTATTTGTCTTTTTTGTTAAATAGGGAAAAAAGAGCAAAATGAAAATTAATACTCATTATTGTCCAGTTAGTTTATGTTCACTTGTGAGCATGCAAGAAAAACCAGGATGTTCAGCTTAGCAATGTTGCTCTTTTCGTGTAGTTTTGGTGTCTGTCTGTCAATGCTGCTCTGTTTAGGTTTTGGTGGAGACTTCAGTAGCTCATGATTTCAAATGTTTGAAAAATTGTCAGTGTATTTGTTATGAGATTACTGAGAAAATTGTCTGAATCTTTCAAGTTACAGACTTGCAAAGCCTAATGTTTATATACATTCCTGCGTCAACAGGGATGAGGGGCAGGGCAGAGTTTCACAGATGGTTTTAGGTGAAAGCAGTAAGGGGGAAGTCCTTAGAGGAGAGAGTAGGGAAAACTCCCCAGAATAGCCCCAGGAAAGACTGGTTCATCAGGGTCCCTCTAGAGGAGATGTGGCCATGTGATCTGCCCCGGGTAGTCAATCACTCTCATTCCAGGATGGCTGATGGCAGGCTGACCTGGGAAGAGTTTGCGGGAAGAATTTCCCTTGGGGACCCAGATCCCAGAAAAGCAAAGCCGTTAATAATTAAGAACGCAATGAGCACAGCAGCCTGAGGGTGATTCTTGGAGCTTCCTTTGTCCATTCGCTGGTGTAACAAATGCTGACAGTGGCCGACAGGACTACATGGAGTCCCTCACATCGAGGAGGAGGTCCCTGTATTTCTCCGCAGCAGTTAGGTTTATAGACATTAAGGTGGTGGCAGAAATAAGGCATAGTGCTAACAATGTTTTGTTGTACAGTAACTGAATCTAGGCACAAGAACGACATTGAGGTAGAACTATCCCTGGGAGAAGGAGAGAAGGGAAGTAAAGTTTGTTGGATTATGTACCATATTTATATTTATAGAGGAATGTATTCGTATCCTAGATACATATTTAGTATTCACTCAGTGTTTGCCGTGTGGCAGGCTGGAAATAAGCACCTACACGAGTTCTCTCTCTAGATTTCTACAAGAATTCTGTGAGGTAATTATTCATCTCATTGTGCGTCTATAAATGTGGTCTCCCAGTCAGTAAAGGGAGCCCAAACAAGGCTGGGTTTTCTGATTCCATAGTGTCCATTCTAGTTGTCATAGGGGACCTGGTCTTTGCATTTCTTGTGCCTATATCAGCACCAGGGACTGCTTGGTGG
The DNA here is from genome assembly GCA_004026605.1 of Ondatra zibethicus. NCBI lineage: Eukaryota > Metazoa > Chordata > Mammalia > Rodentia > Cricetidae > Ondatra > Ondatra zibethicus. Next base: position 23,034 of record PVIU01018284.1, read on the forward strand.
GTGATTGACAGCATTACCAATGTTTATGCAACAGAATAGATTGCATCTGAAGATACAAATAGTGTGCCTGAAGAAGGGGAAGTATGTGCTGTCAAAGGATGCAACATTTTAATAGACCCCTGAAATGGTAAGGATTAGCTAAGAAGCTCAAAAAAAGGAGTCAGAGACTAGGTGTAATTTTTAAAAAGAGATTTATAAAGATGCAGTTTATTCTATGGAAATATGACAGATAGGTAAAGAGCTCATATGTATGTTAGAAAGTTTCTATTTCTAACCTTAATTGGGTAAGTTTGTAACCAATAGGAGAATTCAATTGGTTAACGATTCATTTCCTCTTTCTGGGGAAGATTGTTCTTTATGGATCGATGAGGTATTTGTTGCTAGTTTATTTGTGTAAAAACAGTAATTTCTAGTCATAGGTAATGACACCGATATTTGCTTTGTACCAGCGGCCTCAGGACAATTCCACAGAAGGCTTAACGGACATGCAAATGAGTCTTGCTCCCCATCAGCTTTTCCTGGGTGTCTAGGAGGCAGGAGGGATAAATAAAATAAGATCTTACACCAGATTTCCCCTCCCTGTCTGCTAATCTCAAGCCAATGTCTCAAAGATGCTAAACTCTGTGCCTCAGGCTTTAACCACATTTGCCCTTCCAAGTCCAGAGTTATTCCTTTGATGATGTCACATCCCTGCTCAGTCCTCAGTTCTCTGGGGTTCTGTTCACACGTAAGGAGGTTATAAGGGCTCCTCTGACTCCCTAAAATAAAGAATCCTCTTTGCTACTCTACTATTTGCTCCTTTCAATCTACTATTTATACGGTGCTTGTCATCGACTCAAACATGCTAACGTTACTTGCACAACTTACATGCACGATGGATTTATTTAAGCTGTTGTCATGCAGTAGACTGAGTTCTTGGGGTGGGGTGGGGAGAATATTGTTCAGTTTGTTTCTACATTTTCAGCAGCTTGACTAACACCAGCAATGCAATATAGAGGTTTATTATATTCAGAGAGATTTATTAAATGAATAAAATGATGAACTAATTAATGAAGATAATATGTAATAAATATTCTACAACATATAATAAAGTTATTATATATTCATGAAGATATGTAATGAATGCATATAGTGACTACATATTGAATTATATGTAATGAATATGTGCATGCATGAACTATGCAAGACTCAGATTGTTGGCACAGATAACAGTCAAAGAGAAATTCATAGAAAATGCCTGGCTATGCACCCATTCCTAACTTTTACTGAGTGAAAAGTGACTGAGGAAAACTAGTCTGCCTCTTAACTATCCTCCCAGAGTCATGCATGGCAGAGTACGAACTAGTCTGCCTCTTAAATATCCTCCCCAGAGTCATGCATGGCAGAGTACTTAATGGAATACACACACTTCGTGTCTATTTGTAGGGATTTTATGTTTATAAGGGGAGTTATATTTTGTGGCACATTGATGTGCGGGTTTAGATGAATGGTAAGCAGAAGAAATGGCATCAACCTCCTGCATAAGGTGCAGATGGGACATGGTTTCCTATGGCACAGTGTCAGGGCGAGTGCAGAGGCATAAGGTTATGAAAAAGTAGTCACATGAGACTAAGCAAAACATAGCTGCTAATATTTCTAGAACTTTTGGGATTTGTAATTCTCATTAATTTGTTGTTGTTTCACACTATTATTTATTAAGCACTAATTGCTTGCCAAAAATTCGTTTTGATGCTGAGGACCAAGTAGTGAGCAAACAGAATAAATCTCCGTCTTCCATGATAGCTAGAGGAAGTGAACTGTATGTCACATCCTGCTTAGAAGAGATAAGACCTATCCAGAAATCCAACAAGGAAGGAAGGCAGGGACTGCACAGTGCAGGGCAGGAGGGTTGCAGTTTCAATACACTAGCTGGGGCAACTGTCACTGACACACGAGTGATGTCTGAGTGGTATAAATGTGAGTCACTGACATCTAGAGGTGTTGAGTAGAGGAAGCAGTAAACTCTAGACCTAGATCCTACTCACGGGCTCAAAGATAAGGAAGAAGGCCAGTTTGGCACCCAGGGGGAAATGGAAGAAGGTGTAGAAGGCAGCATAGTAAGGGATGAAGGGAAGGAAGATCCAGGAGCACTCGTGGGCTTCAGAAAGAACCTGGTTAGCTGTGAATAAGAAGGGAAGCTGATGAGCAAATTGGACCAGAAATAGAATTGAATGTGACTAGGATGTTAAAGGGAACCCTGCATCTGCCTTGTTTCTTATACCATATGAACTGGGGGTAGAGACGCGTTTATTGCCTCTCGTCAAAGTCAAAAGGAAACTTATCCATTTCACTTCTGGACCAGAACGCTGCACTTAGGAAATATCAGTAATATGGTCCCCTAAAGAAATGATGAAAAATGCCAACAGCAATTGACATGCCAACATTATAGGGGGACTTCCACAAGGCCTGTCCCTAGATGAAGAGCTATAGGAGATGAATGGGCATGGAGAGAGGGAGGTTTAGTCTTCTGTAGGGATGAGCCCCCGATAGATTATCCAATTCCATGCAGCTAGCCCTGAGCATATATACATACGAACACCGTGAAATGAATGCAGCAGCTTTTGTGTATATATACACATACATACATATATACAATTACAGAGTAAAAGGTCATAGAGCCGAGAAGGAATGGGGGTGAATCATGAGTAGAGTTGGAAGGATGAAACGATGTCAGGAAGGTACGCATACATGAAATTCTCAAAAAAAAATGAGGGTACAAAAGTAGAAATGAAGGAAATAAAAGAATCACACCCTCTGAATTTCCAAAAATATTATTTCCAAGTTTGAGAGAAAAGTCTTTTCTCCCACTGCAGTTCACCTCCTAAAGCCTCAGAGTTTCTTGTCCCTTGCTCTTGCAGAGGCAGATCCGTCATCTCCAGGAAGTTTCCTGGATTACATGGAAGGCAAGCTGCCGAACTCTCCTGTCTCCCACTGACCTGGTGTTCTCAAATGCAGGTGACCTTGAGTTGTTTGTTCTTTCTAATACAGGTGAAGAGAAAACAAATTTAGAAGAAAAAACCTTTTGCAAGTGTCTCTGCTTTCCGTTGTTTCTAATAATGGCTTTAATTATCATTTTAGGTTCAACACCTACCACAGAATAAAACATAGATTATATTATTCAAAATTATAACTTGCTGCTACTCGAGGAAGCAAGATACTATAGAAAATTCCAAGAAGAGCTTTAACCATCCATGGTTGTTCCCAAAATTATGAGACAACCCTCCATTTCTATTTATACAAGTCTCATAAATTGTTTAGTATTTTGACCTTAATTTAACTTAGGTATTCCAAGTAGTTTGTGAAGGTCTCCATCTTCAGAATTTCAGGTGTGAGATTTCCCCACTTGAAATGCATTTCATCATGGGGAATTGAAACAGGCATGACATTTATACATAAACCGAGGCAGCTGCTCATCACCCTTTAATAAGGTTAGTGGTTGTCGGAGTGTTTGCTTTGCCATTTAGGAAAGGCCACGTGTGCTCCTAAATCACCGTAAGGAATGCACAGTCCTCCAGAGGACGGAGGAGCCCAGCACACGTGGGGTGAGTCACGGTTCTCTGATCTCTCATAAACACTTGTTTCAGAAACATCAAAGTTTTTAGCTTCCAATTCAAATACTTTACTATGAACACTGAATGACTGAACCCAAATTTGTAATTTGTTTGGTCAGCGCCTTGCCACACCTTATGCCACAGCATCACACACATCTCACGGTTCAGCACAGGTCATCAAATTGAAGTTAGATGGCCTTCCTCCATATACCTTTTACTTTATTTTATTTTGAGACAGGGTCTTGCTACGCTGATCCTGATGATGGCAGAGCAGGCATGCACTGCCATGCCCAGCCACCATCTCAACATTCTTGATACTGTTAGTGGAGGTTGGTAGTGGAATTGTGGTATCCCTGAAGAAATAGAAAGATTTAATTCAAGCAACTGAGAAGTAACTTTCACTATAATATTCTAACTCAAAAGTTTTTTTTTTCTAATTCTGGTACAGCAAAATCTTCACAAAAATTTCCTTTTTCAGAAATTAAAGTTAAAGAAACACCACCACCACCACCACCACCACCACCACCACCACCACCACCACCACCACCACCACCACCACCACCACCCCCACCACCTCTCACTGCTTTCAGGTCCTTTTCCAGGGGCAATCATTTCAAATAAACTAACACAGACTTTGGTGGAATATATTCTCTTTGCTATTTCCACAATTAAATAAAGGGAAGAGGGATGGGGACACACACACACACACACACACACACACACACACACACACACACACCCCACTTAAAGGCACAGCAACTTGATTTTCTTTGTCAGGAATCCTTTGACTATTTAACAGTGTAAATCTGTCCAGTGCCTGAGACTCTGAGATTCACAAAAGTTCTAGGATGAAGAGCACAACCTCAAAAATATGATTTACTATAAAAGTGGATTTTAAAATGTGGAAAAATACTAAAATTTTATTGGCAGATGTTTTTCTAGGGAGTCTTTATGCATGCAGCAAGGATATGCTCATTTCTCTGCCAAGGAGGTGAGGAGCCAGGTCCATTTTTGGCACTGTCCTTTGGTAATCATGCTGATAGGAAATGGAAACATCTTTTTTTATGATTTAATTTGAATGTTCCCATCTTTTACAGTTCTGTAGTCACTCTGCTAACCTATTAAACATCACCAGATAGCCCTTCCAGTAGTGATGTAATACTGTCTATATGTGGGTCTAGGAAAATGTTTGCACATATATTTATACTGTGTTAAATATTGATATTTTAAAATCCTTTGTTCAATAAATCAAAGAGCAAATACAGAGAGGTTGCCTTTTCATCCAAAGGTTGTGGATTTGAAGGCTTGGATTCTCAGAAAATTCATTGATATTTTCTTACTTTTCTGAGAAAATGGACAGATCGTGGAAAAATAAACTCGACTCCAAATCTCAGCTATAAACGTCGCAGAGAAGGTGAATTACTGCCAGGGGTTTTAAGGCAGGGACTCACAGCTGTACAACAATCACCTCTGCAGAAGAAGCAGAAAGGTGCTTGAAGTTTACCTCACAATTTGGGTATCCACGAACCTCATGTTTTAACTGAAATATAATAAGACAACAGGAGCATTGCACTGTTCGTGTGGGACACAGCAAACATGCAACAAGCGTTGACATCTGTTGCCTTTGGAGGATGAAAGGATGAATGAAGAAAAAATAAAAGCAATTCCCAGATTTATCATTTTTGGTAGCACAAGAAAATGAATTGGAAATTGGATATTGCAGACTATCAGTGACTCATTTATTTATCCATCAAATAATTACTACCTGTGAAGCATTCTGCTAGGTCCTCAGGAGGAATCAATGAATCGGATGGGCATCATCTCTGATATCTCAGTGTTTATAGGGAGTCCTGATATCAGGAAGAGTATGGGGAATGCTAGCAACTCTGATAGCATTGGTGTCTGATGAGGCTGTCTGATTGACCCAGGTCTTGTTGAGCAAACCACCAGTTCTGAAGTACAGTCATGCCTAGGGAAGACTGAAGAAATTGTAAATACAGATTTGCAGATTCCAAGCTGTCTGTAGCCTTATGGTTAGCATTGGGTCTAGAAGTCTGCATATGGAAGACACTTTTCAGGTTTGGTTAAGGGAACTAGATTGACATGCAGGGGTTCAGCCAGAAATCTAAATTACCCTTATACATCTTGTGTTCATGCATCGTCACAGACATCACGATCATCAGTGGCCATCCCTTTAATCCTCAGTTGTGCCTGTTTAAGCTCAGCCTTACTTGAGCATATTCTGTTGGGTATTTTAAAGCATTTTTTTTTGTCTTTATGGGTGTGTGGGACATTATTGTATTCCTTCCCTTAGGCGCTGTCAGAAGCCTATCATTGCTTTGTTTGCTCACTTGGGGAGGAAATTCAGATCAGTTTGAAATCTGACCACCTGCTCTATGGAGTTACAGAAAGATATGCAGCCATGCTCACCATTCTAATTTAAAGTTTCCGATTCTAAACTCAAGTGCTCCTTAACTTCGATCAGAAATCGTGAGTGTGAGTATGTGTGTTCACATGTGTGTGTGTTCACGTGCGTGGAAGACAGAGGACAACCTCAGGTGTCATTTATGATCAGGTCTTCGTGTTTGCAAGGCATGTACTTTACAGGCGGGACTCTCTCTCCAACTAGGTGGCGAGAAGACTTAAGTTTCCATGGTTCATTCAATCTCCCCAGACAGGAACTATTTCACAGTTCATTCTGCTTCCGATCTCCAGGCAATAACTAGCCAGCGATGGACAGGGCTGTACAGTGCTTGCTGCCTCTTTTCAGAGATAAGGAAGTAATCAGAAAGGATTTTAAGAGACATTCAATCACACAGTGGCAGACATCACTATGTCTGCTCTCCCTTCTGTTAGAAATGAGAAACCATCCTATTCCCCGTTAAGGTCAATCTCCCGGCAACTCTTTCTCACCTCCCAATAGACATTGCTGGAGCAATGGTGTTTCTGTCTAAAATGCTCCATCCTGTAGATAATTATCTGCACAAAAACTAGAGTCATTAAAAGATAAATGACAGGATTTGTGATTTTCTTTTTTGTATTGATACCTTACTTCCTTTGCCCATTTTGAACGTTTTGTAAGTTGTTAAGCTGGGACTGGAGACACAGCCCATGTTCCAGTCCTGCCTAGCATTTATAAGGTCCCAGGTTCAATCCCCAGCACTAGAAAACACATTGTATGACAAAGCTCTTCTATAGTGTGCGGTTTGGATGTTGCTAATAAAGTTACTTCAGGATAATTCTTGTTTATGTATTTATTTTGGGGGTTTACATCTTCATAACTCTTTATGTAGTCTGTATCTGAATATTGTGTGCCACAAATATTATTTTTACTACATTAGTTTACTTGAGGATCGAGATAAACCACCACAGATGCCAATGTATTGATTAATTCTTCCTTAATGGTGAGGGTCACTCACTAGTAAGCTAGCTCCCATTTCCATGAACATTGCTGTTGATTTGGTCCCTTACCGATGTTTACTGAGCAACACTGTTTATGTCATCTTACATAGTCATGACTCTATTTCTAAATGTTGGAGATCCAAAATAGGATGTCAGTGTCAAAGGTATAATCACAAGGAGTAGTGTACATTTCTTCTTTTTAAAATTTTATGTGCATTTGTGGTCTGCCATGGGAAGTTTTGGGTCCCCTGAAACTGAAGTTACAGACATGTGAGTTACCATGTGAGTGCTGGGAGTTGAACCCCGTCCTCTGGAAGATCAACCAGTGCTCTTAACTGTGAGTCAACTCTCCAACCCCCAGTAGTTTACATTTCGATAGATGTTATCAGATAGTCTTTAAAAAAAAGTTGAGCAATTCATATTCTTATGTTTGAGATTTTTTTAAATTGTTTTTATTGAGCTATATATTTTTTCCCACTCCTCTTCCTTTCTCCCTCCTCCCCTTCCACCTTCTCCCCTTCCCCCCACACTCCCAATTCTTTGGAACTCTGGATTGTAGTTGAGATATTCTTTGCTTTATATCTAGTATCCACTTATGAGTGAGTACCTACCATGTTTGTCTTTCTGGGTCTGGGGTACCTCACTCAGGATGGTATTTTCTAGTTCCACCCATTTGCCTGCAAATATCACGATGTCATTGCTTTTTGCAACTGAGTAATACTCCATTGTGTAAATGCATCATATTTTCTCTATCCATTCTTCAGTTGAGGGGCATCTAGGTTGTTTCCAGGTTCATTGCACTAGGATAGTTGCTCAACAATATTCATAATAGCATTGTTCTTAATAGCCAGAGCCTGGAAACAACCTAGATATTTGAATTCTTAACCACCAGTGGACATTATTGCCCTGGTTTGTAAATTACTTCTTTCTTTCTTTACTTACTTATTTAACTATTTATGTGGAGTTCAGAGGACACGTGTAAGATCAGTTCTCTCCTTGCAACAAGTATATGTCTTAGGGACTGAATATGAACTGTCAGGCACAGAGTCATCCTGTAGACCCTCACGGTTGTTAATCAGAATGGAAAGCAGTTATGACCTGTTTCTCTCATTTGCAAATCCCAGACTACAAGTAGAGTTCGTCGTCTTGTGTTGCCAATTGTGTGAGTTGTTTGGCTATTCTTTCAGGGTTATCTTTTCTTAGCAGCTTACACTCCCACCCTCTTAGTTGTCCTTTTTTTTTTTTAATTGCTAGATTTTTTTTCTCCCTTTGGTTTTATTTACATCAACACTATTTTGAATTATTTTTTCATTATCTATTATTTGCCTTTTAAGGGATCAGTGATTTTTTTTCGTTAAAAATGGATGAGGCAGGGACTGTAGAGATGGCTCAGCAGTTAAGAGCGTTTTCTTCCAAACATTCTGAGTTCAACTTCTAAGAAGCACGATAATAAATAAATAAGTAAATCTTTAGAAATGGATGAAGTATGGGCTGTCCCCTCTTCTCTTTTCTTGGTCAGAAATACACCTCTTTACCTCAGAACTGCAGGAACATTTTTACCTGCAGTTTTCAAAGCAGATGATTAAAAAAAATTGGCTGTCCCCTGAAAAGGAAGTTTCCGACTTTACACACATTCTCTACACTATATGGAGCTATTGTACAAACTTTCAGTGTGAAGAAAGGCCCACAAGTTAATTTTGTTTGTGTATATTTTTCAAGAGTAAAAAGCAGATTGGAAGTTTTGTCTTTAGTCATGAATGGCCAGTAACAAACTCAAGTACGACCCATAATTTGCTTAATTCCAGCTATTCTGGGGTATCATCCATTGCTTTATTAGTTTATCCAGGATGTAGAAGTATAGTCATAAATGATTCAAAGTTACAAGCACTTTAGCTGAACCGACTAACTTCCCAAGTCATGGGATACTCCTAACTGCTTATTAATGATTGATTATACCGTAAGTTTTGATGATTTGCTATACATTAACATATACACATTTTTGTTTTTCTTTACAATTTTTTTTCCTTTTTGAGACAGGGTTATTCTGTGTAACAGTCCTGGCTGTCCTGGAACTCACTCTGTAGACCAGGCTGGCCTCAAACTCACAGAGATCCACCTGCCTCTGCCTCCCGAGTGCTGGGCTTAAAAGCGTGTGCCACCACCACCTGGCTCCTTTACAATAGTTAATATTGTTATTATAGAAGGAAAGCAGATTTCCTATTCTTTATGAATCAGCATCTAGATGGTGATAATTTTAGCCATGATGTAGTCTAATACATTTCTCTGTCGTATGGTCCTTAAAAAAACTAATACAAACAAGCAAACCTGATAGCGGTTGAAAAAGAACTGCATAAAGCTCAGAAATATGAACACCACATTATCGGCTGTGATTGTTGCATGATGAGAAATCGCACAGAGGTGTTTAGTGTTTGCCTGAAAGTTTTGTATTGATGTAAGTAAATTCATAATTAATCATTAATTCTGAAATTCATATTTCAAAATGGCAAACATGGAGTAAAAAAAAAAAGAAACAACCAAAATTCTAGGCAGTGTTTTCAGAAAAGCTAGGGAATAAGAAATAGAAAACTTACTACTTTATTAATCGTGAAAAATACCACTTACTGAAAGCTTATACAGAGCGGTATGTATCTTAGTCTCTGATAGCCAATGAAAAATTTGTAAATGTCCCTTGTTTTCAAATGGGTCTGTAAACTAACTTTAATATGATGGCGGTTCTGGTATTTATCACCTTCCTGAAACCTGGGCTGATTTGTTATTGATTTGTACACTGCGGGTTGTGAATTGTCTCTTTCACGTTATATCAAACATTGTCTCATCAAAGAGAGCTCCTGTTCAAAGACAGTCTCAGCAACCAGCAAAGGCTAACGCATTGAAACTGATCACTAATCAATGAGGGGGAGGCAATTCCTATGTTCATTTGGGCTTATTAACATAATTCGAAATCAGGCGAAACAATTGCTTTTCTTTGCAGCAGTTGTAAATTTCGCACTGTTTCCCATTTCTCCGAGGCCAGGACAGTGCCTGGGAAATCATTTTTGATCTCTTGGCTTGAATTGCAGTTGTTTTTATTAATGTTTGAAGCACGCAGAAAAGCCAGATGAGGCTGCTTCTCTGCAGCTTTCACAAACATCTTAAATCATCTTTAGATTGAGACTATGGGTGCGTCAAGATGCAAGTCTATCAGCATACTGAAATGCTCACACTGGACTGCAACACAGAAAATTGCAGCCGTATTTCTACACCAAGGCCTTAGGTGACATGAATGCTTGCCTTTTATTTAACTGAGCTGAATAGGAAGCTGATTTAGAAGGCCACCTCTTTTTATAATTTGTGCAACCTACTTTCTTAATTATCTAATTTTCATTCTTCCATTGCCTGGAGCAAACCGCTTACTCAGAGAGTTGCAATTTGTGGTCACAGATGGGCTTAAATTGAAACGAACAGATCACCTGTGACCTCCCTCAAGTTCTATTGTTCACTTAAGAGACCCAGGTGCTATGAGCCTGGCCATACCTTAACCTCTTCTGTCCTCCCTGGACTCTCTAATAAGTCAGGGTTCCTGGTAAAGAACAGTAGTACATCCTTATTCACAAAGGGTGGAGTAAATAGTATCAGTATAAACCATCCCTTTAACAGGAGCTGAAGAATTCCATGAAGTTTGTCACCCCAAAATAGCAGCATGACCCTGACTTAGGTCAGTTCCCTTGTTAATGAAACATAAGAAGTGTATTTAGTTAATCTTTGTACCTGCAGTTTTTGGTAATTATCCAGTGGGTGGGATGCCCTTCCGTGGAGCAGTGAGTTACCTTCTATTCCTACCTTCAGTTTTCATCCTCTTGTGTTAAAGCTTAAATTAAAAACTGAGGGAAGACATGTGCTTAGTTATTAGAAACAAGATGCAAACTGAAAAGCTATTCTGCAAAGGGTAAAGTGTGCTTACTATAATTTTAAAAAATACTTACAAATTTCATGTGCTATTCCACTCACTTCGATGGAGACATGGGCGTTAAATATTGCTTTCAGTTTATATCCAAAACCTCTAGCATGCACTTTCAAAAAGGATAAAAGGTAGGATTTCCACTGACAAAATAATTGATGGATGATTGACTACATCTTGATGTAGGAGAAAGTTTTATGTACACAATGAGATGCAATTCAGCATGAATAATTGTGGAAGCTTATATTTCAACCATCAAAGTCAATCATCCATGTCAAAAAGGGGAGACTAGAAGCCAAGCAAAAGTTCATATGCAAAATACACTGGAATCTTAAATCATCTCTAAGCCTAGGATGATCCAAAGGCACAGAAAAGAACATTCAAAGAGTATACCAGTCATGATGAGCTAAGAGTTTTGTTTTGGCATTTATTTGTTTTGCCCTTTTGTATCTTTTTGCCTCTGTTAATTTCTATTCTGAAACCAGAATAAAAATATTAGTTTTGTTTTATAACAAGAACTACTTATTTATATTATTTATAAGTATAATTTATTCATGTTCATGAATATTTGACTTCTTCCTTCAAGACATTGGGTACTGTACACATAAAACTTAGGACATGCTCTTGACAGCCACATTTTAAAAGAGGTTTTGTACTTTCACCAAAGACAAGGGTATGAAGGAGTCTGGTCATGAAAACACAGCAGGGCCAGCTGAAACAGCTTGGGATACTTAGCTTGTAGGACAGAAGAGGGAATAGAACAGAGTAGCACACTGTAGAAAAGGATGGTGTGAGCCGCGCGGTGGTGGCACATGCCTTTAGTCCCAGCACTCAAGAGGCAGAGGCAGTGGATCTCTGTGAGTTCGAGGCCAGTGTGGCCTACAGAGCAAGTTCTATGACAAGCTCCAAAAGCTACTCAGAGAAACCCTGTCCCGGGGGGAAAAAAACGAAAGAAAAGGGTGGTGTGATGATAAGCTTCTATTGAAGAAATGACAAGCGGGGGCTTTCAGTTCTTTGAAAGGAATAAAAGTTCTGTAGCTAAAATCAGGAAAAGAGCAATTAGGGGAGCCCTGAACAATAGAGCTGAAAGTGTTAAGTCATCAATCATGGGCTGAAGATGCTGCAGAAATGTTAATACTCTCGAGGGCCACAATGGGTGAGCAGTCGGATTTGGCAGGTGCAGTTCGATGAGCTACATTAGTGATCATGTCAGGAGATGGAAAGGCCAGTGGCAGCAACTGCTGGGGTCTTTGCCTTAGGAACAAACATAGATCATAATGTGCTTCTCAGTTTTAATGATTCTGCCAATTTATGAAGTTATTACAATTTGCCTTTCCTTAAAAAAATAAAACCTTTATTTTGGAATGAAAGGGAGAATGCATAGAAAACAATGTGTGCTTTCATGTATGACCTAAATGTGGATTTCTAGGATCTATGTGTGGTATTGGTCAGCGATTGTCATTATTTGTGCACGTAGGTTTTCCAAGGCTCATATTAATCCAGGGCCTTGTGCATGCTTGGCAGATGCTCTACCATTAAGTTAAGCCGCTGATTTAATATATCTTTGAGTATCGCTTATGCCCGCAGACCCTCTTCACCATTTTTCTTGCCCTGACAGTGTATCTATTGAGGCATCTGGGCATTGAGTTGGACGTTTGTGCAGTCTAGAACACAATGTTAGCACACCCAGGCTACAGTTTACCAGCCTCCTCTGTCTTCAGCCCTGGAAACGGGTGGCCTTATCCATGAGTGTGATCAGACTCAACTTCGGTCCTTTTGTGGAGGTCATTAAGTGATGAGATTTTTCATAACTTTGTCCATAATCCCTGGTTATTATTATTTCCCTGGTGATAATCAATACCTTTGGATGCCTGGATTCTTTCACTCATTATCTAGACAGGGAAAAATCGTGATATTCTCACATTTTTTCTTCACTTGTGTTAATTGACATGGGTGATGTTATGAAGAGCTGTGTCATTTCATCTGCTTCACGTTTCTGGTTTTATGAGAACAGCAGAATGTACTTTTTACTTTCTCCTCTTCTCTCTATTTTCAAAAAGTACACTAGGTTTCCATCATAATGACAACATATGCATGTATAATACATACCATATACAATACATGTGATAAATGTAGTATATGTTATGAACAACAGTTTACATATATATTAACATATCATATATAATACGTATGATATATGTAGTGCATGCTATGAACACTTATTTAACACTTTAAAAAGTCTTATTTTAATATTTTTAAAGAACTTTGTGTATTCATGGGTGTTTATGAATGTGTGTGTTGGGGGGGAATATGTGCACATGAGTGCAGTTACCCTCAGAGCCCAGAAGAGGGTGCAGGATCTCCTGGAGCTGGGATTGCACCTGGTTATGGGCTGCCAGATATGGGTTGGGAGAACCAAGCTTGGGTCTCTACAAGAGCTTTATTAATTCTTAATCTTTCCAGCCCATGAGATAATGCCTCCCCCATTTTTTCGACTTGATCAATTGCAGTTTTTATTTTTATTGGCTCTCAAACTGCCCACTTTTGGCCAATGGAAATCTGTTCCACTTACCTCTTAAGCTCATTGTCTGTGAATACAATGGTATTCTAGCTTCTCATTAATGTTTGGTGTGAGATCATTTATAAGAAATTCTAGAATAATTATATCGATTGAAAAAAGAGAACATCATAGATTCATGGCTGGTCAGGGTCAAAAGTATGCTTTTTTTTTTGTTTTTTTTTTTTCTTTTGTTTTTTCGAGACAGGGTTTCTCTGTGGCTTTGGAGCCTGTCCTGGAACTAGCTCTGTAGACCAGGCTGGTCTCGAACTCACAGAGATCCGCCTGCCTCTGCCTCCCAAGTGCTGGGATTAAAGGCGTGCACCACCACTGCCCGGCACTTTTTGGTTTTTATGTATTTTTCTTGGTCACTTGTGGGTCTAGTTCTGCAAGTGATCACTAGCAGCGTTGTTTGGAGATCAAAGCTTAGGTTACTTAATCCTTTCAGAAGAATGGACTGTGGGTCCCTTGTGCTCACCTCCCTTACAAAGTTTAAGCCTCCTCCAGTTTTCCTCGGCTGTGTTCTAGTAGGTCACCTGTCATCTCACGGATACTGTCTGGCTAATTTGAGTTCGTTGGTTCGAATGTCTGACACTCTCCATTGCTTTGCTTTTCTTCCTCAGCATCCATGCTGCTGAATTGCACACTTTACTGCTGTTGACTTGCCCCTGCTTGCTGTTCTGTAAACATACCCAGCAATAAGGGTGATTTATACGCAATGAAATGCATTGATTCTAAGCACGCAGATGAATGAATGTTGACAGCTGAAGAGCAAATGTCAGTCAGCCCAAAGCTTCCTTTGCTCTTTGGTTTTCATGTTGTAAACCTTTGGCTCTGAGCATCCCAGGTGGATCTATGATGTTCTGCTTGATGATTAGTTTCATCATTCTAGACTTTTATAGAAATGATGTCACGCCAACATTTTCTTTTGGATATAGCTCCTTTTTATCTGTATTAAGAATTTTCAAATGTTGACCTATATTGACATTATTGTTCTTAGGAGAAATCCATTTCTTTTTAAATCTTAAGTAATTTTTCATTGTATAAATTTATCATAATTTGACCCACTTGCTGTTTTGATGGTGCCCAGTTTTTGCCTTGTGAAGTCTGTGTTCATGCTTGTATTGTCATGTGAAGTCTGTGTTCATGTTTTGCTCACTGTACATGTGTGTTCTTTTCATCTGTTAATTTGGATCATTTTCTTTTGACCACTGTAATAATTTAGTTATGATATATGTTAATAAATCAATAAATATCAATTTAGTTAAGTATAATAATTTATGAGGTTCTAACTTACAAATGAGTTGGATTATTTGATATTGTCTCATGGATCCCTGTGTTTTTAGTACATTTTTCCAATCTCTTTTTTCTTTTTTTTTTCCATACATTGTTTTGTTTTATTTTTTCCATTCAAGAACATAATTAAAGATAAAAAAAATTTTTTTTTCCTTTCTTCCCCTTCTCCCGGTCCCCTCCCACTACCCCCCACCCCTCCTCCCTCCCCCTTTTTCCTTGAAAGAGGGCATGGTGCCCTGCCCTGTTGGAAGTCCAAGGCCCACCCCCATCCCTCCTGGCCTAGGAAGGAGTGCATTCAAAAAGCTCTTTTTTCTTTAGAATTGCATTTGAAAGCCTTCTATTGCTGTCAGTTAACATAAGCTGAATTTTTTCCGCTCAGTGTCTACTATGTTTTAAACTTTATGGAATCATTTTAATTCAGATAGTGTTACTATTTCTGTGATCTACAGTTTGTTTATAAATCCTTTGTTTCTTTCTCTCATGTATTTTTGTTTAAGTTCTGAGCATGTTTGGATATTTGCAAATTCTGTTATTTTTGTTCCTCAGAGGAAGCACATTTTTCTGTCTTTGTGCAGACATTTGGTTGTTGAGTATGTATAGATATTGTGTTGAGAGTGTGTAGATATTTTGTTCAGTGTGTATAGACATTGTATTGAGTGTGTGTAGATATTGTATTGAGTGTGTGTAGCTATTGTGTTGAATGTGTATAGATATTGTGTTGAGTGTATGTAGGCATTGTTTTGAGTGTGTGTAGACAGTGTGTTGAGTGTGTATAGATATTGTGTTGAGGGTGTATAGATATTGTGTTGAGTATGTGTAGATACTCTGTTGAGGGTATGTAGATATTGTGTGGAGTGTGTAGATATTGTGTTAAATGTGTATAGGCATTGTGTTGAATGTGTACAGATATTGTATTAAGGGTATATAATATTGTATTGAGTGTGTATAGATATTATATTAAAGGTTTATAGATATTGTGCTGAGTGTGTATAGATATTGTGTTGAGTGTGTGTAAATAATGTGTTGAGTATGTGTAGATACTGTGTTGAGTGTGTGTAGATACTCTGCTGAGGGTATGTAGATATTGTGTCGTGTGTGTGTAAATATTGTGCTGAATATGTATAGATATTGTGTTTAGTGTGTGTAGACATTGTGTTGAGTCTGTATAGATATTGTGTTGAGTGTGTAGATATTGTGTTGAGTGTGTGTAAATAATGTGTTGAGTATGTGTAGATACTGTGTTGAATGTGTGTAGATACTCTGCTGAGGGTATGTGGATATTGTGTCATATGTGTGTAAATATTGTGTTGAATATGTATAGATATTGTGTTGAGTGTGTGTAGATACTCTGTTGAGTGTGTATAGATATTGTGTTGAGTGTGTGTAGGTACTCTGTTGAGTGTGTGTAGATATTGTGTTGAGTGTGTGTAGATACTCTGTTGAGTGTGTGTAGATATTGTGTTGAGTGTGTGTAGGTACTCTGTTGAGTGTGTGTAGATATTGTGTTGAGTGTGTGTAGGTACTCTGTTGAGTGTGTGTAGATATTGTGTTGAGTGTGTGTAGGTACTCTGTTGAGTGTGTGTAGATATTGTGTTGAGTGTGTGTAGGTACTCTGTTGAGTGTGTGTAGAT